>JAYMZC010000318.1:0-78510 GCA_036346975.1 Drosophila prolongata
GTGGTTCTTTGCTATTATTTTTTTGTGGTAAACATTTAACGGCGTCAACATGACAAAGGATAACGGGGAAGTGACCTCAAAAAGTGGAAAGTGGACTCCGGGAGTCAAGGAGTCGGAGTCAAGGAGTCGGAGTCAATGAGCCGTGACGGGCCAATCGATTGGTCGAGTGCAAGACCGCAAAACGAATTTAAGACCCGAAAGCTAATGTGGTCTAGGTTCAAGTTGAGGTTTCGGTATCCTCGAATTGGAGAATTACTTGCAAGGGAGCGGGGGATGGATGGATGGATGTCCGTGTCCATGTTGCAAATCAATTTCACAGGACGACGCCTGACAGTAGCTTTTCGGGGAGGGGGGTTGTAGAGATGAGGAGGTAGAGAGGTGGAGAAGTAGAGAGGCCTGCATCAAGTCAAGTCGGCCATCCATCAAAAGCATTCGGCGCCCGAAGCGTTAATCGTTGTCAAAACCTGATAAAGACTGATTGAGTGCTTAATGGCATCGTTGGGCGCCAAAATCGAACGGCGGCCGCACGGACGTTGTATGATAATCAAGTTGATGTCCTCGCAAATAGAAAGTAAATCTCGGCGGGGTCCGCGGCGGAATAGGATCCAAGTCGGAAGATGGGAGATGGAGATGGGAGATGCGAGATGGAGGATGAGGGTGGCCCTGCTCTAGGTGAGTTGGCCAACTGCTGACAGCCCTGATGAAGATTGAAAACACCCAGTTCCTGCTCCTGATTCACTTTGAGTCCGGACCGCTTTGCTTAAAGCCAAATATTTGCTGGTTATGAAGGCAAAACAGTTCGTGTAACGGGAGAGATTCCGGCGTAACGCCATAAAAAGATAAACAGCGCAAAACTAAGTTTGAAACCACTCACATATTTTACAAAAATATTTTGCTTAAAAAAGGGCGGTTGTATAAACAAAAATTAAATTTATATATTTAAGAATAATTGAAGTTTAATTTGGAACGTATTTATTTCTTTTATAAAAGTCTTAATTAAATACTTTTTATGAACTTAAATGTTATTGTAGCTAAGAAAAAAGTTGTAGGCAATTATAACAATATATTAGTATTAAAAAAAAAAAGTGCATTTTGATCTAAATATAAGTTTATTGCTTGCTCAATCACAGCAAGTATAACAACCAACTGACTTAATCAAAAATATCATGTACTTAAATTTAAATTATTATCTAAAAAATGATTCCTTATTAATTACTATATTTCTAATTAGTAAATATATGATCTGCTAGGAAATTAAAATAAGGTCTACAGGTCCACAGAAGTATTATTTAATGATAAATACCAAGTTGATTTAGCAATAATGTAGATTCCTGGCTTTTCCCTCAGTGCCCAAGGGTAGATCCATCCCTTGGGATTGCCAACTGAGCAGAGCTTATTTGGACCATATCTCCAACTGATGCACCAAACTATTCTGCCCTCTTGACCCCCGGATTCCCTGGATAATACCGCCGGCGGAGCTTGTTTTTGTTTTTCGCCCCGTTTCTCTTTCTTTTTTGGCTTTTCAATTGCAGTGGGAAAAGTATTTGCATATGGTGCTGTGTGGACTGCATTAGAAAATGGCTCTGCTGCACTGGTGTTGGTGGGTATCTGTGTGTGTTTACGCCAGTGCGTGTGTGTGTGTGTAGGGTGTGAGTGTGTGTGTGTTGGACGCCTTAAGCGGCTGGTGGTGAAAAGCGGCAGCACTTGGACTTGGCACATGGCAGATGCGGAATTTTCCCTGCTGTTTACAGTGCAGCGAAAGATAGAAAAATGTGTTAGCACAAATAAAAACGTGCTCCACACACACACACACACACACATTTCAACACGCACATACACAAGCAAACATTGGCAAACAAACGCACCCAAGTCTGAAGTTTATTTTGAAAAACTTGAAGGAATTTGTTTTAAAGAGAAAAAGGTTTTTTTGGCAAGTTTTCGAATTTTAAAGTGGTAGAAGCGCATTTGTTTTGTTTATATAATTGAATGCATTATATTTTTATTTAAAAATAGTTAAATTAACTAAGAATAGGGCTGTGGCAATTATTCACCAAAGAATCTCAATTAACGTTTGGCATCTCTGCTATTCCAGTTGCCAATCATCAACCTATGGATCCTGCATTAATCTTCTCGAATACGAAGCCCAATCCCAATGCGAAAAGAGGAGGCCACTCCGCTGCCACAGCATTCGCCCAATCAATTTATGGTAATCAATTTCAATAAACAATAAACAATCAATATGTCATGTGCAATGTGCGTTCCATTCATCCATTTATGTATGTGGCCTGACCCGAACCAGGCAGATGGCTTTTTATTCTGCTACTCCTGTGCTCCTCCTTATCCTTATCCTTATCCTTATCCTGCCCCTTATCCTGCTCTTATCCTGCTCCCGATCCAGATCCTCCTTCTCCAATGTCTATGCCATTTCCACTGCTGCATTCACTGCAGGCCTCAAAATGTTCCATTTTCCACTTAAACGGCAGGCAGCAAGTCAGAAATTTATGCATGTCCACTTGCTCTTAACGCTGCCACGCCCACAATTCCCCCTCACTCCCTCAAGCACACACACACACACACACTCACAAACTCCTATCTATCCGTGTATCTGTGTGTGCAGTTATAGCTGCAATCATAGATTTCAAGCTGAACAATTCACGTCAACTGCAGTCGGAGTTTGAAGAGCTGTGGAATGGGATGAGTTGGCTTGGTTTCGGGTTTCAAAACGCTGCGGAGAGGTGAGGTTCCATCCTGCCCACTGCAGTGCACTGGACGGAGCTCGGTTGAGGAACTGGCCCGGCAAGGTGTTGGCATTTTGCACGCCTGCAATCAAAGCGAACGAACACTCGAACAAATATTCTGCTTAAAAACGAATTTAAATTGTCTTATATATTCAAGTTATACATCTACGGAAATATAAAATCATATTCTCAAGTCTAAATAATTTAAATTTTTACATTTTATTAAAATGGGTTTTTGTAGCTAATACTAAGAGTGTTATATCTTTCGCTACAATAATAAGCTTATTTACTATAAGTGACTCAAAAAACAAAAAAAAAGTTCATTTAATTTTTTGATTATTTTTAAAATACAATATATTATTGAAATCACTTTGAAATCTGAATCCGATTGGTCAAGTTATAGGCTCTAAAACTGGAGTTTTTGGGTCAACTTTTTAAGCCGTCGAAGAATTAAAAATGTCTTAAATGATAAAAGGTCAAAAAATTGACCAAATGGAAACACACTTAGCTGCAAGAGGTTTTTTTGAAAGCATAGAATGGACAATAGATCAATATTTAATATATGATTGAGGATTAATAAAGAATTCAATCACTAACGTATTTATGGAGTCTGAACTTAAGTTGCTTTTCCAGCTTTTCCAGTTGCCACGAGTTTTCCGAGTGCAGCCCCTCCGTTTTGCGACACTGTGGTCTGGGTGGCGATCCGAATGGAACTCCGACCGATGCACTGGAGTACTCCTCCTCCCGGGAAAGTCTCAGCCGAACTCTGGTGGCGATTTGGGCATTGTTCCAAGTGGATTCGAATCGCAGGCGCAGAGCTCAGTTTAGTTGGCCTAGGTAAATACATCATTAAACATGTAAGGCAAATGCATTGTCAACAGCAACTGCAGCACTAATCGAGTTGTGCTGTTCCTCTTGTTGTTGTTGTTGTTGTTATTGTTATTGTGGTTGTTGTTGGTGAGAGGAGGGCGGTGGGTCAAAGGGGCATGGCCAAGGACTTGATTGGTGGCTGACTTCTCTCACCCAAAATCCGTTTGCATTGCTCGACGTGCTCAAGTGTGTGCCATTATGTACCTGTGTCAAGGGGAGATTTTCACAGATAAGTTCAAGTCAATAAAGATTAAGGAAGCTGCATAAAGGAGTTCTAAAAATGCAATTAAATGTTATATATATTCTAGGCTGTTTGTTTAAGATAAATTAGTTTTAATCAAAACTCTTCGTTTAATAAGTAGCTGTTGGTATATTAAATCTGTGTGAATATCTTGAAAAAAAATGGCTTAAAGATTTTTGAGAAAGGCTGTCCACAGGCTTAAAATAAAAGTAGTGTGGAGAAAAAACGAAAAACGTGTAGGTTAAATGACCTAAAGGTGATACAAAGTCAGTAAATGTGAAAGTATTGATACTTTCGATGGGCACATTTAACTAATTCAAATAAGAAATATATTTAAACCCTTGAATAACTTTGAAACTGCGCTGAAAAGGATGTATGGCCTCTTTCATATAAAAAAAAACATTATTAACCTCGATGTTGGTGCCTATTTTCTTGGCCTCTGCTGTGTGAGGCCGAAATCTAGGTGTGCTCGAGAGTGATTTGGAGTGCGGGTGTGTCCTGGTCCTGGCATTGATGTGCCAAACAGCGGGCGGTTGTCCAGGGCCAAGACAAATGCACATTCTGGTAACTTGCGTTTGCGTTTGCATTTGCATTTCGGGAATTTGCAATCATCCGAGGCAGTGCAACTCCTCGATCGCCCCTCGCCCCCAATGTATAAAACATATGAGGGCCCAGCATTCAATTGTTGCGTCGAGGAGCCTTAATGGCAATTTTGGTTTTTGCGCCTGGCTACCGTGTTTGCGTTGGGCTTTGTGTTTGTTGTTATTCCCCGGCCCGCTTTGCCGGGAAAGTGGTTTTCATTTAAAGCGGAAATTAAAAAATGTCCAAGCGTGCAAGGCAAACAACAGAGTGGGTACCAAGGGGGAGGGCGGAGGGGGGTTGTCCAGCCGAAGGAGCAGGACAAAAACAAAATGAAGAAAAATAATGAACATCCAGGGATTAACAAGCTGCCCAATGCCCCTTTCTCCGCTTTCTCTGCATTTTCCTTTTTTTTATTATTATTGTTGGCCGAGTGCCAGCGAAAGTGTTATCCACACCAATCCACCACAGGCTAGAAGAGACAGCACTAGGCTGACGAGAAAGAGACGGCATGCAGGCGAACGAATTGGAGATGCAAAATTGCTTTCCTTTATTTATTTGACGCGTTTATTGTTCGGTACACTGTTTTTATTTACTGCCCACCCAAGCACCCCGCCAATTTTTATCCCGAAGTGCAGTGGGATCTCTTAATGTTTATTTTCAATTTCATCTATTTTCCGTTTGTTTCGCGCCCCACACTCTGTTGTCTTTCTAATCGCGCGAAAGGTGACACCTTTCTGTGGATTTTCCTTCCCTTCCCTTCCACCTGTCCATTAGAATTAGACAGCGGAAATGGCCAGCAGTTTTTATACGGTTTTCACAGAGTGGCGAGCTACAGATTGCAAAACGTTTCCAGTTTTTCTGAGATATCGCACAAAGCATTGGTTAAACACAACTGTATTGGCTTTATTCATTTGGAATGTAAAGGTGAATATTAACTATTTTTTGGCATTTTAATCGTTATTCATTCGAAATGAAAGTTGTAAAATTCATTTTTCTTTTGAGATACCCACCAAATATCAAATACTCTTTAAAATCCGATATCGTGTAGGTGCCTCCCATTTCCGATATCATCGAACATATTAAATAGCAGGTGGTCCTGCCCTCGACATGTACCTTAATATATGAATGCAAAATATGAAAATGAATATAATGATGTGCATGTATTCACATGCCACTGAATATCCTTGCACATATTGGGCTTCGATTGCAGGCAAACGGAAGTTGTGGCTCCCATGTGGGTGTATGTGTGTGTGTGTGGGGGTGTGCCATGCCCCCAAATAAGGGTTTATAAGGTGCACGGCTGCCGCTTAACCCCCCACCATCACCATCAGCATCAGCATAACCACCAACACACATTTGTCTTCAAAGATGTATTTATGGCAGCACACTTCATCATCGAGGGTATCATCATCATCGCCTCCATCGTTTTCATCATCGTTGTTAGCTTTGGTTGTCATTATTGTCCTCCTCTCGTTGTCGTTGTCGTTGTCGTTGTCGTTTCCAGCATTGACACACTCATTGATGGGATGGCAGGCCGAGAAGCGAGGTCCTGAGTCCGAGGACACTGCGATAAATAAAGGTTGCACATTTAGCGAACACATTTAATTCAAATTAATGAACATAAAATATATTTGTTTGTTTAAATACATTTAATTTATTTTACGTTTGTATTGCTTATTTATGTTTCTTTTCAAATGTTTACATCAGACATAATTGCCAGGAACTTCGAAAAAACTAATTCACCTCAAATGATTAAAGAATAAAGAATATAATTTTTTGTGTGCTATTTTTTACCTTAGAAACTTGAATTTCATTTTTAATTTATTTATATTTTATTTATTATTATATATTTTGATCAATTAAATTAGTTTAGGATAATTTTTAAAGTGTACAATCTGTGTCCTGGCTACACGTTATTGCATTTGGCTCGCTCATCTCACCTCTGCCCGTCTCCTTCCCTCCTCAAGCTATCTCTCTCACCCACTCACACTCACCCACTCACACTCACCCACACACTCGCACGCACACACACGAAGACAGTTGCAGTGCCTGTCTGAGCTTTACAACTTCAATCAAATTCAATTGAGTTCAATTCAATTGTAACGTATTGTATTTTATTGAGGCATAAAAAAAGGGAAGCTGCCGCGCCACATGTGTGTGTGTGTGTGTGGGTGAATGGGTGGATGGGTATGAGTATGAGTGTGTGTGTGTGAGGCACACTCTCGGATTTAACAAGTGCGACATAATGGCGCTGACAAGCAGCAAACTGGAACGAGATATATATAGATGAGGTATATGGAGGGAAGGAACAACGCAATCACTGACACGCAGCATAAGGCTCAGACCCCCACACCCCCCCCCCCCCCCCTTCCCTTCAACCTTCCACCCATCTCACTTCTTTTCGGCGACGACTTTTATGACTTCAATTCAATTTGTTTACGAGCCAAGGGCTCCCAAAGTGTGAAACCGTCAGCAGGCTCCGCTCAGCCTTGTGCCATTTTCAAAGAGTCGCGCACAAATGTATGCTATGCTAAATAAGTAACTCAGCGGCAGCAACACAAGGTCACAGGCGGTGCGGTGGGTGGTAGGTGGGTACATGTGCGATGGGGGGAGGGGGGGGCGGTGCGGAACTGCGGCAGGTGATGAGCGTAAAATTTATGCTGCCACATGTAAGGCAGACACCATGAAAGTTGCCCAAAGGGGCAGCCAACGGCGGTGAAAGCTGCACTGCAAATATGAACTTTGGTTTTCTTAGCTCTAGTACTAAAGGATTTCACAGAGATTTCCTTTATAATTTAACTAAATATTTAGTTTTTATACTTTTACAATTATATTTTAGTTCTTCAGGGAGTAGATAGTATTTATTTATAATATTTACATGCTTTATTTTCAACTTCCATCAAATATATTTGATATAGATACAATAGCACAACTTCTCATACTCCTGAATACCAGAAACTTTTTTTAAAATATCTTTTTTTATAAAATTAATAAAAATGTATTAATGCTAAATGATATATAGTAGATTGTTAAATAAACTTTTGGTTGGCAAACTTCAGGTTATAGTTTTTTCATAACAAAACATATTACCTTTTTTACACAGAGCCTTATTTTGGGAAATGTGCCATTTTAAAATTTCATATTTTTTCTGTGCCGGAAAAGTGGAAAAGTACTCGCAGTGGGGAGAAAGGAGGTGAAGTGGGCTTCCCCGCATTAGGTTGACAGATTTTTCGGTATTATTGTCACGTCACGTCTGGCGGCGGATTTGCCACGGCAGGCGGCACCTTAAAGCGGGCAGCCGTGAGAACGGGCCAGGTCCTGGAAAAGGAGCCGACCTTAAAGCGGCCAGGGCACTAATTAAGCAAACTGAAGTGGCCGTCGCCTTGCTACTCCTTGCACTTCTTTGTGCCGCTCTTCAAGTGCAGCCAATTAAATTCAGGGATAAACACTGGGCGGGGAATGAGGAGGAATCCCCCCTGTTTGCTGAGGTGACTTTTGGTTTACGGGCGGAATGGAGATCCGCTGCCGCTGGCATTTTCAAGTTTCGCTCAAATTGAATTTCCAACAATTTTTGCAGCGTTGGCGTTATGAAGGATTTCCCTTCGCCCCCTTTTTTCCTCGACCACAAAAGCAGTGGGAAAAAAATCGAAAATAAAAGTGGGCAAGCCGGAAGAAATGTAAGCAACAACAATGGGCGAGAAAAATACAAAGTTCCAAGCACATGGGCAACAAGGGTTAAACGTTTGATGAGCGGGAATCACCGCCTAATTTGGGATTTACTTTGAAGACGGCTCTCTTTATTTTTGGGTGACAAATAAATCAGCTGTAATTTAGACTTTCCAATTTAATTTTAAATTTGATTTATCTTCTCACGGCCTTAAACAATATTTTTTGAAGGGAGAAAAATAGGTGATTTTAAGACAATTTAAATATCTTTTTTGTGCTTTACCAGTTAAATATTTTTAAATGCAAAAGGGAAAGTATTTTCTTCATGGGTTACTGGCGTTAAAAAAAACATGGAATGCCAATTATAAAAAACTTAATTTTTCAAAATCGCAAATTTCTTTGGATTTAAATTTTTAAATATTTTTATTAACCAATCATGCATCAGTTTGGTTTGCTGTGATTACACTCAGCCATTTTATCTTCTAAAGGTTAGCAACTTACATTTCCTCACAGGAATTATAATATTCCTTAACCTTCGCCTGTCCTTTTATTTCCGCCCATTGTGCTTAATTTGTTGGTGTGAATTTCTGAGAGTGTAAAAGGAAACGGGTTAATCGGAAAGAAGAAAAGGGGCTTCGGAGGAGAGCCCGCAAGTAACCAGAAACAAAAACCAGTTAACAGCATTTTAAAATTACAAACAAACAAAAAAGGGGGAAAACCTAAATCAACTCGAGGATGACGTCGTCGGCTGCCTTAACCCCACTTCAATTCTTTTCGCACCCCCCCGGGCCTTAACCCTCTATGGCCCCCTCCCCCCTCGCCTCACTTTCGATGCTCTTAAGCGGCGGCAATCGCGTTTTTGCACAACTTTTTCAGACGTAATAAAAACGTTCAACTTTTGCCTAGTGCCTTGCATTCTGAGCGTTTCTTTCGCACTTTTTTTTTTATTTATTTTTGTTCGGTTGCCTTTTGGTTTTTTTGGTCTTCTTTGGCTGTGTTGTTTTTGCTTTTGCTTTTGCCATTTCATTTGCCGCCGCTGCAGTTTTCCTCTAGTTGGCGCAATTTTCCGCGTTTTCATCGTTTTAATCGATGTTGGTCAAAGTTGATGGCGGCGCACAGGGGCGGTGGGGGATTTGTTTGGTGGGGGAAGGGGGGGGGATTGGTTCTGCAGACAGACACTTGCTGTGGAAAATGGGGCAGGGGAAGGGGGAGGTGGAGGGGGCGTCGGAGCAACAGCAGCCATCGACAAGGACTAAAAATCTTTGTAACCATAATTAAAAGTTGTGCTGCCTGGCCGATCCCCTTCACACCCCCCTCGCCACCCCGCCATGGCACTTGTGGTGCAAACAATAATTAATTTAAATTGAAACATTTTAGCGCGCTTGCTGCTGCGGGTGGCGAAAATATCAGGATGGGTTAAGGCAAAAGAGATGGCTATCCATGGAATAAGTACTTAATGGCAGTTAGCAGAAATACCGCAGACGACATGGGTTAAAGGTTAAGGGAAATAGAGTTGATCACTGGCTATTCTGCGATTAAATTAAAACGCATTTTCGCCATTTAGTTATTAGCATTAAGAACAAATTTAAATGCAACTCTACTATTTATTTCTTTTGAAAATCACCATTATTTATAAAACAGAAGGGGTCGACAAACTTTGAAATTGTTGGAAAAATGAAGATATAAACAATAAAATTTGAGTACTGCTTTAAGCATCATTAATCCAGTTTACAAATAAGTTCGTTAAATGATGAACAATAAATATATATTTATAGAAAACGCCAAATAAATTTATAAGCAAGCCATTTGTATTATTTGAATTTGACGTTAATTATGAACTCAACAGATGCTTAGCAAGCATAAATATATTTGAATAGATTGTTTGGTAATACCAATGCTTTAGTATTGGCAGTTATTGAAAATTGATTAACAAATCAAAGCATAATTAATGCCAAGGCTCTGTTCTGCTTAAACATCTTGCTGCCGTTGGCCATCTTTCAACCGCATTTGAGTCAACTTTGCAAAACATGAACGGAACTGAAAATGTACTAACTGTCGAAAATATCCAACTTTCGATTCGAGACAGAGAGAATGAATTTAAGCAAAATTCCAATGCAAATATTTCGATGGGACTCGGACTTGAACTCGAATATTTATTGAATATTTGTCTAAAGCGTTATCACCACTTTGCCACTGGGTCTTAGCGGAGAATTTATTTAATTTTATTTTATTGCCGTTTCTTTCCCCAAATACGTGCACACCGCACACGGCCAGGCATTTATTTATTTATTTATTTATTTGTTTATTGTTGCAAAATGTTGAAAAATGTCGAAGCATTCAAACTAAAAGTTCTTCTTTTTGTTGCCTCCGCACTTGTTGTTATTCTTACTGCCGTTTAAATTGTTATTGTTTTTGGCGTTTGCCTTTGCCGAACTCACTATTTGTTTTTGTTGCCGGCTAATTGTGATTGCATGTAACTGAAGCATTTTTAGGGGAATTATCTTTGCTTAATTGAATGACATGGCAATTAATTCGGCTACATTGAAAAGGGATTGTGAGGGAAATTGGCAAAAAAAAAACGAAGAAAAAACATGGCTATTTCCTTGTAGCTATTGATTGCCTGAATTATTGATTTTTATGTTCACTTAAGCTGTTTTTGCGATTTCGGAAAGCAACATGAATATTGAAGTGCAGTTGCGATTATATCGTGATGGTAAATTAATAAAGATTTTGACAGATATTTTAAGGTATTATTTGATTATAAATGCCAATAATTCAATAACAATGTATTTAAACATTTTAAGTACATTAGCTTAAAATGGTTTATTGAGAGGGGTATATTAAAGAAAACGAATAATGTTCTGATGGTAAAACACATCCTATTAGCCACCTTAACGTTTCACCTAGCCCCAAAGAGTGATTTCTGCATAATTCAGGATCCAAATCACCTGTCAAGATGGAAACGTAGTAGCCTACTTTTCAGACTGTCCATTTGCATAGTCGCCGCGAAAACAGTGGCGCAGTTGCAGTTGCAATTGCAGTTGCAGTTGCAATTGCAGTTGCAGTTGCAATTGCTCCAGCAACACAGAGGGGGAAAAACAAAACCAAAAATAAAGCGAAAATAAAGAAAAATGAGACGGAAATGCCGCTGAATGAATGCGGCTGTCAAATGCCGTGCAATTTGCCATCCACCCCGCCCACTCAGCTGCCAAACTCAACTCAATCTCAGCTGCGGCAAATGCACAACAAAAGGGGTCGAGTTTGGGGCTTTGGGGCAACAGTGGGTTAAAAGGGTGTTGCAAGTGCGTGGGCAAAATGGCAAAACGGGGCCATCTGGCAATCTATCTCCGACGCTTGCCATGCATTTTCCATCCCCACGCTCCCCTGAAAAGGGGGCGTTGGGAAATTGTGGGCGGGGCTGTTAAAATACAGGGGGGGGGGGGAGGGGGGTATACGGCATGTGTGATGTATTGCTTTGTGTGATTCTGACAGAATTAGCAGCTGCTGCTGCCGAAAACTGCACAACAATTGCCGACTTGTCGGCCAAATAAAGTTTCGCATCTTCGATCAACGAATGGCCAGGAAAAAAAATAAAGAAATAGAAACGGAAATAGCAATGGAAATGGAAATGGAAATGGAAAACTTCCCCCAAGAAAGCCACAAAAGAAGGTCGTCAGTTTTAATGTACTTTCCGGTCTCCAAGGATATATTAATTTGGTTTTTATGTAGCTGCGCTTTTAGGCCAACGGCATATTTTTATGTTTATTAGCCATTAGGCTGACCACAAAGTAACCAGTAACAACAGCCAAAATGGAAAGGGAATATGCCGCCGAACTTTGCCAATTAAAAGTTGATGCGAGTCGGATTAAAGGTTGCCAAATCAAACGAAACTTTTGCATCGCCAGGATACTTTTGTAATCAGTTTATAACCTCAACGTGTTTTGCCATTGATTAGCCTAACATCTTCAGCCTTTGTCTTCTCTCTTGAAGTTTTTCTCAATTAAAGCGAAGTTTCCATTGAAACATATCTTGGAATTTTACTAATTGTTAGAGTAATTGCATGTTTACAATTTAAACAGAGCGAAACCTAATATAAATGGATTATGCTGGGCTAAATATGTAAGCTCACAATTTTCTATTTTAATCCCAAATTGTTTATTTTCGATTGCATTAAAGTTGCACAATTACTTTCAATACCTTTTCCCTCCTTTTCCTCCTTATTCGGATTCTCCCAAATTTACATCGCAACAACACATGCAGACACACAATAAAATAACTTTTAATTACGCACAACTAAGGGCTGCTTTGCATATGTATGTGTGAGATATTCTGTGTGGGAGTCCCGTGAAATGTAATTAGAGTTTGTGTAGTGAAGTTGTCAGCTTTTGGATAACCGAAAACGAGCGTTTTAACAAGTTTAATTGGTGCAAAGTTGCACACAAGTTCATCGAGTGTCCTCCCACCGCTTGCAACTTTGCCCAAACTTTTCCCCAATTGCATGTACATATTTCCATAAATGTACATATGTGGCCTGCATTCGGCAATAAGTTGTAAGATTGAGCGGCCGCCAACAGAAAGTTGTTACACAAATTGATCCGCATTTCGCCGGCATAATTGGTGGTTTTCGGAAAGTCTGAAAAGGACCAACTAATTTTATATATATGGGTATTTCAAGTAAATATTTGAGTTGGAGATTTATTTGGTTTCTTTTAATGAGTTCAAGATTTGAGTAGGCGAATTCAATCATAATTGGTTAATGCATTTCCCACACACTTTGAATGAGTCATTTGATATTGTTTCATTCCCCAGACAGATCTTCAAAAAGGACCTCAATCCCCCACAGCTTAAAGTGAGCTTTTGTAAGTGGGTTAAGGAAAAAGGCAAGGAATTAACGCTTTGTGGTCTGTTGCCGACAGGAATGCCCCCTTCATTTTCCCAGTTTAAGGACTAAAAAGAGGACAGGCCAAACCAAGAGCGACAAACTTTCGCCAGACAACTTTTGTCATCTCATTCTTGACTTTAGAATTCTTTCTTTGATTTTTGTTCAGCTTCCTGTTGTTGCTTTTGTTGTGTTTAGTGGAAAATTTTCATATTTACTAACTTATGCAGAAAGTGGCAGCCGCTGCCGCTGTTGTTGGCTAATGAAATGCAGTTGCTGCTGCAGCTTCTTCCTTTCTCTGGCAAAAAAAAAAACAGGAAAAAATATATAAAAAGACGAAGGAAAGCGGCAAAGTGTCGGCGGCACTTTTGCCAGCTGCCAAAACTGGAGACAGTTGATAGCCACCAAAACGGGCAACGGTTGGGGAAACGCAAACTTGGCCCTAAGTAAATGCTGCCACTGCACACACCTTTCCGCCGGGTTGCCCCCTCTCCCCCTTTCCCCCCCCTCTCCCCCTTTCCCCCCTCTCCCCCCACCACACCTTCTCACTTTTCACCTGGTGCTAGATTTTCTTCTACTACTCCGCTTTCCTCGACTCTCTTGGCTGGCAAATTGCCCAGCAACAAAAACAGCCTCAATTTGCCACTGGTTAACAAATTGAATTGCCAGTGACTCTGTCACTATCTTTGGTCTTTAGACACTGAAAGAAACATGGCTTAGTTAGGGTAATTTCTGGAAGGAGTGTTTTCACACTAAGGTATAAACTTGAGAAGAAATTTAGGTCAATTAGACCCATATTTTGGGCTTAAAGTTGCTTTATTTCCCAAAAAAAGATAGTAGTAAATGTTAATATAATTCTTTCATTATTTAATGATTTAAGAAAAGGACAATACAAAAATTAAAGTTTCTGAGAAATGAATTCAATGCCTTTATCTCAATTTCCATTTCTGTATTTTCCATTCAGTTACAAAACCTTTTATCATTTCAAATATGGATAATTTTCTTAGTGTAAGACCATGTCAGTTCTCATTCTTTATTGAAAAGAGTTTTTGGTCTGTTTTTTTGTGGGAAGGTGAAAACTTGTTGCGTTTGCGGCAAATGAATAGCTGTTAATTAAACGTTTTTTAAATCGCAGGATTTTCCTAGCTGCCCCAAAACCATTTTGCACACCCATTTTTTTGTCTGAGGCCCCGAGGACTATTTAAATGGAAAACATTGACAAACAGATACCATTGCCTGTCGAGAGCAGACGCAATTGACAGGCGTGGGTTTTACCTCAGACCCAAAACCCCCTCCCTAGACCCCCCCCCCCACAATCGAATCCGTACCAATTCTGGGTACCCCCTTCGCCCGGGGGAAATGGTGGAGCACCCATTGTGAAAACAAAAGTTTGACTGACTGAGTGAGCGGCAGTGAGAAAGGCCAAGAGCAATGGCACCCTCACAGTTTCATCCCCCCTCCCCCCAGTTTTCCCCCCCAGTTTTCCCCACCAGTTTTCCCCGTCTGTCAGTCTGTCTGGGTCCAGTTTTCACATTGATTTACGTGGGGCATGGGGGAAAACAGAAGGGCCAGCCACTTAACGCTGCACACACGCTTCCTCGCCTTCCGACTTCTTGGGTGTTTTCCCTTTCCATTTCCCTCTTTTTGTATTTTTTTTCATAACTGTCTGCCTCACATTTTATGGAGTTTATTAATTTGAGTGCTTTCCACCCTCCGGTGACATGGTTGTTCATGGACTCAAACAACAAATGGCGATACTTGTTTTATTGAACGGCCCAAACCCAGTCCAATAGCCAACCCAAGCCCAAATTGGAGCCCAAAACTCCAACGCATGTGTCGCAAAACTGTCAATGGAAGTTAACGGATTGGCTTTCAAATACCGCTCTTGACCCGCCAGCCAGCAACATCTGTCAGCTGTCTGGCCAATTGATTTTCCACTTGCTGTCTGCCACGTAGTTTAAAAATATTTCACAAATATTGACACTGCCCGATTAAAAATAAGCAAAAGAGAAAATAAGATTCGTTTAAGGAGAGCAGGCAAATAAATCACGTATACGCCATGCTGGCGCTAGTGCGTGAGTGCAGCAATTAGCATGCAATTAGTGGCAGAAAGCAGCCAAAAGAAGGTGAAGAAGTGGGCCAGCAAGAAAGTGAGGGAAAACTTTTTGATTTGTGTCATTGTCTTTTCACCAGCCAACAGCTCTTGTTCATATTGTTGTTGTTTGTGCCCGAGAACGTGCCACAAGTTGAGTTTTCCAGCCATCAAAATGTTCATCTTGAGCCAGCCGCCAAAAATTTTTTGGGGCGCCAACTTTTTAATTGTTTTGCATGGAAAGGGAAGACAGAGATATGTATGTAGATATATGTGGAGTGGCAGAGAGATAGGACTTTAAGCTGATTTGAACTTTAAAATTGGGGTTTGCTGCATCGTTCTCGTTCTAATTTTTCCCATCTTTCACCATCCCCTTCAGTTGGCCACAAATTGCCAGACAAGCCAAAACATAAAACAATTTGCTGGCTAAATAACAAAACGCCAGCAAGATGCGACAATGAAGCTGGTGGAATAATGATGATGATGATGGGAATGGGGATGGAAATGGGAATGGGGATGAGGATGAGCCTGATGACAACATCGCCAGACGGCAAACCACAACAAAGTGCAAATTTATGCCACAATAAATGTAGCCAGTACTCTTTTCACCCCCCATTTTCTCACTCGAAAACAAAAACTAAGAGAAAAAACACTAACTTTAAGCACTGCATTGCTAAAGAGCTTGGATGCAGTTCTTTGGGAGCAAAAGGCTGAAAGGGTGAGTTGCTTTTTGTGATGTATTGATATAGATACCTAACATGCTTAGTGCATAATTAAAGATAAGCCGGTAAGCTATAAGACATTTAAATTCACTTAATATTTTAATACAATAAACACCCCATTTAAAGTTTTAATGCTAATATCACGAAATATTTATTTAATTTTAAAAATGTATTTTAAAGCAACGTATCTGATTTTTCTTATAAAAGTTTATTTTGTAGAAAATGCATGAGTTAGAAAGCCTGCTACAATGAACAGTTGCTTAAGAAGAGATTCCTTAAACAGAACGCTAATTGTATTTATACAGTATATTTTAAATAAATATTTATTTCAAATATCATCGGCTTAAATATAAATATTTATGAGCACTTTGTAAGATCAATGGTATCAATAGTAATAATATAACAATAAAATATATATGTGTAGTGTTCATACATCGGGAATTCTTTCTTTCTTTTCTTTTTTTCCATGTATATATATTTATTTAAGGTCAGTTTCAGTTTCCATCCTTTTTGGCCCACTTGTGAAACGTTTGACGAGCCGAAACGAAATGAAACGAAACGAGACGAGGCGACACCTTGAAAGGCCGCTCAACCTTAACCCACAACAGACCATAAATAAAACGTCTTCTTGTCTGGCCACTTCAAGTGACTGAAGGTGGGGATTGGGGAATGGGAATGGGGAATGGGGATTGGAGATGGGGCTACTGGAGGATTCTAGGGAGTGAGTATGGGGTGTAGTATGGTAGGGGGCATTGGCAGGCCCGTCGCCGCAATTTTAGTCTCCATAAACTGTCAGGCATCAGTAACTTATCGACCCTTAGCTTTTAAGTGGATGATTTCAGGCTTCAGATTTCCGCACACCAACACAAACACACACACCTACACTCACATCCACACTCACATGGATACGAAGGACACCTGGCCAGGTGGTGAAGTGGTGGGAGTTGGAGGAGCAAAGTGGGAGCACTGGTGAAGTGGCGAGGAGGAGTCCTTGTCTCCGTATTTTGTTTTATTTCACTTTCTATGCGGGCTCTCTTGTTGTTTCCAACTATTTTCCGAATGTTTCCATTTTTCCAGCATTCTGGCCTCGACTATCATCATGAACAGCTTTCTATAAACCACACAGGAAAAAGAACTTGACTACTGTTATTTAATTATCATATATCATTAATTTTCTATATTTTAAAAACAGCATCGAAAGGTTTTTGGCATCATTATTTTTGTATGTTTTAAAACAACTTCAAAATGTTTTCGGTTTCATTATCAATTTATTTATAAATATTATAATCCTTTTTTGTATTTAAAATAAGATAATTAAATTAATATTTTCGATAATACGAATTACATACATTTATTAAGTATGCATACTTCTAAAGTGTTTCTACTTACGATTTATTGACAACTTTTTAGTAAGCAAGTTTAATGTTCAAAAGCCTAGAAATGTAGCTTTTTTCACAGTGCAGCTTCCTAACCAACTCTCTTTCCGTATCATCATCATCTGTATCATCGTTGTCGTCATTTTATTTTATAAACTCCAGCACTTCTGGTCAACTTGACTGACTTTTAGTTGGCTTTAGCGGAAGGGGGCGTGGTTTTCCTTGAAGTGACAGTCCGGGAAGAAGGTAAAAAGGGGCCAGGACCAAGGACATGGCCGTTTCGACTGGGTCCAAGGTGTGCCAGCCTGTGGTTGTTCTTGATATCGCTGTTGTTGTCGTTGTTGCTATTGTGGCTGTTGCTGTTGTTGCTGTTGTTGGTGTTGCTGTTGTTGGTGTTGCTATTGTTGCTGTTGCTGTTGTTGGTCGTGCACACGTCAAGTGTCCTTAAAGGGATTAAGGGTGAATGATAGCGGCTTATGTCTTAGGTGTGTCCTGCTGTCCTTTTGTAAAATAACTAATGCCCTGGCCATAGCCCGTTTGCCATTGTTATTGCTATTGTGATTGCTGGCCCCGTGATTGTTGCTGCTTTTGAAGATGATGTTGCTGCTGCGGTTAGTTAACCTCAGGTTTTTGTAACCCATGTATTGCAAATTTTGCAATGTTTTTCTTATTTGTCAGTTATTCATTTTCCAGTTTTTAAGCTTTTTTAAATCTTGCTTGTTCTTGGTGGTGTCATAAATAGGATTTCGTTTTTGAGTTTCGCCATTTAAAACTATTAAATTTTAAAGAGTCTATTTTGCTTTCAATGTTACTGATTTTTATACACTTTGTGGGCAAGAGTGAAAATAGTTTATTTGTTTTCGTAATTGTCCGATTTTTATTCACTTTGCGGACAAATTAAATAGCCATTAATTTCGGTGCCCGTTCTTTAATTAATTTTTGTTATAATTATGCTCATAAATAGTTGATCCTGATGGGATAGATTAAAAAAGAAGTGAATGTACGACTATATATTTACTATCTCCCATAAACACTGAAAGCAAATGCCCCACCACTGATTACTTAACTGTCCAAACTCATTGGTATCGAAGCCCCAAACTCCGATCGTAACTCTTCGCCACGGAAAATGGTCGAGCAAAGTTATTCCATTTGGATACCAGGCGGCATGGCATTTTCCGGGAGCACTTAATTAACACCAAACAATATAATTTACCAAACATTCCCATGTCCGAAGTGGAGGGCAAAACTTTTGTCATTTGCACATTGGCTGGCCCCCAATTTTACTAGACCCCAAGACCTCAATCTCAATCCCAATCCCAATCCCAATCCCGACTCCATTCCGTTTCACTACTCATTAGGAAAGCTCATTATTGTCAATAGTTCGTAGATAATCTCAGACCTTTTGCGGCCTCCCGTTTTCCTTTTGTTTTATTTCCATACCCTTCTGCACCGTTTTCTTGCCCATTTGTTGTGCTGTTTTTATTTTCAAAGTCATTACGAAAGTTTGCCGCATCGATAAATGGATAACCAAAACAGGAGGAGCAGGATGCAGGATGCAGGAAGCAGGATGTTGGAGCACCAGCAGGTTGGAAGCCAGAGGAACATCCTTCCGGGGCAACTTTGTGTTGTCATTGTGGACCCATGAACCACCGGAATGGTCAACAGTTTTCCTACCTGTTCCTGTCTGCCGAGAATTTCCAATTGACTGCGGCGCTGCACAACTAATTGGCAACAAATGAGCACGAAGTTGGGCGGAATTGGGTGGTAGATTGCAGCATTGTCTGGGAAACTTCGACCCAAGTACCTGCAAATCAATTAGGCAACACAGCGCGTTGTTAAACATTGCAAAAAGCCATTCGCCAAAAAAAAAAAAGAAAAACCGAACAAAACAAAAACTTGTTAATTGAAAACGGCGAATGTTTCTTCCTCTGTGCTTTCACTGGGCATTTCTTTTGGCCATTTCCTTAAGCTCTTTTTCCGTTCGAACAATTCAATGGCAGCGCGGCCAAGGAGTCAACTGACCCCTGACACGACAAAACCAACTGAATTAACACATTAAAATTACATTTTATTACAAGTCGAGCCAGGACACACTCGTACAAACAAACGCATGGGAGCGAACAAAGGGCTCGTCACTGGATGGCGGCCAAAGTTGAGTAATAAAAAGCGAAGGCAGCCAGCCAGTCAAGAAGTGGCACTCCACAGCCGCCCACTTTCACCCACTTTCTCCCACCTACACACACATGCACACTCATAAGCTGGGAGTCAGGTGTTGCGTGTCTGTGAAATGTTTTTCACCATGTGCGTGACCGAAGAAGAAAGGCTCTTCAAGCTGAGCCACTGAACCACTGAACCACTGGGCCACCCAACCACCAACCACCCACTCCCCAAAGGACACTCCACACACGTAGGCCAAGCAAAGCTGGCCCTAATCTGACTAAAGACTCTGGACTCCAAATCAGTAGCTGCTAATCCTCGGAGTTTTGATTTGTGCCCGGCTTTTGCTGGGGGAATAGTCAAAGATAGCCAGCGATAATGATTTATGGCCAGAATGGGCTAATTCGAGAGGTCAGCAAGGGTTAAGTACGGTGGTTGTGGGAAAAGCTAACTGAAGTAATATCATATTATATTTGATGGGCCAATACTTAGGGTTTCAGAAGCTATGTATTAAATGTGAAAGACCTCTGTCAATGTATCAGTAGATGGAAATTTAAGAATCTTCAAGTGGCCGGCAATTTTAAGTTTACCAAAATATAATCAACAAAAAGTATGATGGCTTAATTCCATTAAAAAGCTACAATATTTGAGCTATATCTGTAAGCCATGTAAAAGCAATCTACCCATATTTCATTAGCCGGAAGTTGCAACCTGAATTCGATCTCTGCTGCACGAAGCAATCGCAAATGAAAGTGATGCCGAGGAAAGCTCGACAAACTCGCAAAATTGCCAGGTTGTGCAGCGAATTTGTTTGCGTCACCATCAAATTAGATGAAGAAGGAGTCCAGGAAAGCGGGGCAGGCGGGGGGGAGCGCGGGGAGCGAGGTGAAAGGTGAAAGGAGAAAGGCGACCCCAAGGCAGTCGGGAAAACGACGACGACGATGGAACCGCAAAAATTCAATTGAAGGAATGCAACAAACGAATTCGATTTCCCAGACAGGTGGTGAGTAGAGGGGGAGGCAGGGGGTGGGGGAGAGGAGGTAGAGGGGGGTGGGGAGGGGACAGGTAAGGTCAGGTTAGCAGCGTCAATTCAATATTCAAAATGTAATTTAGCGTAATGCACACACAGCCACAACGAGAACGAAAGAGCAACAGTCAAGTGCTGGAAGATGAGACGCAATTGCAGCGATAAAGTTGCTCTTCGATTGCCCAGACCGCAAAGATAGGATGTGGCTGCTTTTCCCCCATATTTTCCCATTTTCCATTTCCCATCCAACCACCCTCCCCCAGCATCGGCAATAAATTTCTGTTTGGAGCGTGAAAATGCAGATAATGTTTACACCTGAAGGCCACACAAACACAACAGCGGCAAAAGAGTGCGGATTGAGTTGCACTTGGGGAGAGGGGAAAAATGGGAAAATGGGGAAAACGGATATGGCGCTTTAAACTAAAACGGAAATATTTATATTTGTGTAAACCGAATTAAAAGGAAGCAGCAGGTGGACAGGACCCCGCAAGGACCAGGATAACTTGATCCTGGCCTTGTCAGCTGATAGGGGAAAAGTTGTGAGCACTCGCCTTCGTTTCCTTCCATGACAAATTCCGAGAAGCTTAGCAAAATGCATAAATAAATAACAATTTCAATGATATCAAAGACGTAACCCTTGTGTTTTGTGGTGAGAGTCAGGGTGGATTTACTTTTGAGGTTTTCTTTTCTCAAGGAAAACTATTTTCGGAAGTGCTTTTATATGAGACTCATGCATTAGTTACTAAAAAGTAATCTATATAATTATAAACAAAGTACTCCTTTAACAGGGTAAAGAACTATTTGTTTAGTTTTTAAAGAAGTAGTCAGGGTAACTTATGTTTTATTTAAGCTGCCTTCCATTAAAATTGTACGCTAATCAATTATGATTTAAAAATATTTTCGCCAAAATCAGGCAAAAATCAGCTCTATTTTCCGGTTTTTTAAACAAAACCCTGGGAAATAGTGGTCGAATATTCTTTGAATTCGTTATAAAAACCTTAGAAAAATATTTTAAAAAAATTTATTCCTTTACAAGAATATACAAATATTTTGGTAAAAATCTGAAAAATCAGATCTATTTTTTGGGTTTTAACGAAACCCCTGGGAAGTAGTAGTCGCATATTGGAAATTATGACAAAATTTCCAACAAAGTCCCATTTACAGAAATAAAAAAAAATACAGCGCCAATTTTTTAACCGCCTGTCTGATCTGGATTTATTCCTATTAATAGGTTAGAGTAACAAGGTATATAAATAATTGTATATTTTTCATTTGTATGCCATTAAATAGAAGGTTATAGGAGTATACTCCTATACTCACAGGAGGAATTACTATAGAAGTCTGTATATTTTCGTTTTATATATTTAATTTCCATTTAGTAAATTTTCAAGGTATGTATTAATTACACCTTTAGTGTTACTAATAAGCCATCTGCAGCCGCATCCCTTAGGGTTTTATCGCCCAAATGAATTGCCAGCGCCTGAAGTTGAAGATCCAATTTAATTTGCGGTCCGTTTAAGTGCATCGCTGTCCACTTTCTGACTGCAGTGACCGCCCAAGGGTTAAAGCCAGGCTTTATCCGTCAGAAAGTGTGTCTGTGTGTGGGTGTGCTGGTGTGCTGGTATGCGGGTGTGCTGGTGTGTGTGGTGTGGCCACAACGCTTGAAGCGACAACGTCAAAGGAAAAACCAACTAAACGCACCGCCGGCAATGAAACGGAACGGTACGGAATGGAATGGAAGGGGGAAGGAAAAGCGCTGGTTTTCCGCGAAAAGAAAAACTATACAAACACACTCACTCAACTATATATCAGGAAAATAACGAAGCAGCGAATCAATAAAAAAATAAGAAACAAGAAATGGAGAGACAGGGAAATGGGAAATGGGAAACCCATGATAGAACGATTGAATGCGGCGCCGTAAAACCTTTTAGTTATATTAATTTCAAATCACACCCCACTCGCGAAAGGCGTGAACCGAAAATGCCGTAAAAGTTTTACGGTTTTCCCGTTGAGAGGGGGTGCTATGTTTCTTCTTTTGTGGCCCAGAGTTTTTTTTTTGGTTTTTCCGACTGGCTTGGTGAAAATTTACAACAATTACAGACCTTGAACCTGCCGCATTCGCATCCAATTCGATGGCCAAATTGATCTTGTCGCATAATTCTCAGCAAATTGCCACAGCGATTTGTCTTGTTGCCAATT
Organism: Drosophila prolongata; assembly: GCA_036346975.1. Classification (NCBI taxonomy): domain Eukaryota; kingdom Metazoa; phylum Arthropoda; class Insecta; order Diptera; family Drosophilidae; genus Drosophila; species Drosophila prolongata. The sequence continues at coordinate 22,550 of JAYMZC010000318.1, forward strand.
AGCCGCAGTTTCCTGTCGTCGGGGGCGGTGGAAAATGAGGTGGAAAGTGGGTGGAAAATGGGTGGAAAGTGGGTGGAAAATGGGTGGAAAGTGGGTGGAAAGTGGGTGGAAAGTGGGGGGAAAGTGGGTGGAAAATGGGTGGAAGTGCCATGGCAATGGCGATGCTGCTTGGGGTTCGCAGGCCAATGGCAATTGCCGTTGGCGTTTTTAATTAGAAAATGCGCAGTGTCTGCTCCAACCACCCACTATCCCCGTTCACCATTATCCTTCAACCCACTTCCCCCTCGCCCACCTCAAACACCCTCACCCACCCACACACACATTCAATTCGCCGTGTCTGTCTCTCATTCGGTTTGGCAAGGTGTAAAAACTAATTACATTAAAACTGCCACGAATTCAATTGCATTGCCTGCAATTGCAATGTGCGAGTGCGAATGTGAGTGCGATTGTGATTGTGAGTGTGCATGTGCATGTGCATGTCCTTGTGTGCGTGTAGCTGTCAGCGTCTATGAGTGAGTGCGAGCGGCAAAATGCGTTGCATACTTTTTTGGCGCTGGCCTTAATCAATGCCGATTGCCTGCCAATTACATGAGCAACAGCATACGACATGCACTCTGATCCACTCACCTCGCTGATCCTTCTCTTTATTATCAATTTCATAGTAATAAATCAGCCTAAGAGATAAGAAATATATTTAACAACATTTTTTTATGATCTTCAAAAACAGATGATAACTCTCTTTAGATTTCGCTGTTTGTTCTTTAATTCTAATAAATCCCAAATGGAAAACGATTTTTTTGAAGAATAATATAAAATATTCATAATACAAAAATTCTTCAAATTAGGATAGTTTATATAATTAAAGCAGAAATGTAAATAAAAATGTCATTTCTCAAAAAAGCAAATTTTGCGAAAATGATTACTTTATTAGTAGAATTCATAAGTAGCCTTTTTTATAAGATATATGTACAAGAAACACTAATATTTCTAATTTAATCATTTTTTAAGAAGTACTTTCCTCAAAATCAAAATTATATTTATAATTCTTTATTTGAGCAAGAGTTTTAGAAATTCAAAGAAGCTGGCATCTTGAATGTGTTTTACTCAATCAGCAGTCCAATCACTTTGTTACATTTTTTATTAAGTTTTTTTAACATCATTGCACACCTTTATAAAAACTAACAAATATATGATAATATATACTTAAAATATACTTAAATTTGGTAAAAGTTATCTATTAAATTGTTTTTAAATATTTAAAATTGAGTTATGATATGCGGATAATGTCAGAGTATGGCCAGAATCGGATTGGGAACAGCATTTGTTTTCGCATTGCTATTGTTGGTTGACGCCGTGCTTTGGCTTGCTTGCCTTCGCATTCAATTGCAATGTCAAGTGATTGGCTTCCGCGGGGGGTGGGGGTCATTGTGGGGCTAAGACCGCCAGCCGACAGCCGCCTGCCGATTTTCCGATTTTCCGACTTTCCCAAATTCCCACTACCGCCGACTGCTGACTGACTTTGATTGAAATGCTTTTAATAATGCAGCGAGACATTTGAATTGAATTAGCGGCGAAAGCGGTTTTATGGATTAGCCGATTCGAAACGATTCGAGTGCGTGGCGCTTGGAAAAGTCGGGAAATTACGGTTAAAATGAAAACTGTGTAAGGCCCAGCTTAGCGGCATTAATATGTTATCGCGCCGCATTTAATTCCACAAAGGCTTCGACAAGCTTATATATACATACATATATGTTTAAGTATGTAACTACTAATATTTTATTCCGCTAATTTATGCGCGCTTGTCGAAAGGTTGATTCGCCATTCATGGATTCGCTTTCATTTGTATGCAAATGAGGTGGAAATCTAATTACCGCAAAACAAAGGACCAAATCCGTTGTCTGTCGCGAATCAAGTAAGAAAAACTGTTTATGCCTTGTGTTATGTAAGGCGATTACATTATGTGCCCAGGACCTTCCCACACACACGCACACATCTTCAGGCAAGACGGCAATTTGTAATGCGCCAATAAGAATTTATATCAACGCCGGCTGCCAAGCAGAAACCAGAACCCAGCCACGACTCCCGACGAAATCCGAGGACTCCTCGTGGTCGGAGGCTCCTTCTCCCTGCTCCCTGCTCCTTGCTCCCACCCCCGCCAGCTTCGTCCTTCGCCACTGATAAGAAACCCGTCCTGGAACAGGACAAACAAAAAAAACACAAAAAACAGGCAACGCACGTAACGTTTCGCTGATTGCCAGCAGCAAGGACTGCATGGAAGGGGAAAAAAGTGGAAAGAAACCATAACCCAAGACAATAACAACAACTTGCACGTGGCTGGCAAGCGTTGTAATTCGCCGGATCGGCGGGATTCGTGGACCCAAAGTCGCGCAGGCGTCGGCAGCGACGCCAGGACCTCGTGTCCTGCCACGAACTCAGGCCACGAGCCGTAGCCGTAGAAGAGTTGGTCGTATAAGAGTGGTGGGACTAGTGGGAACAGCGGTCCTTTGTGTGGGAACAGTAGGCCGCTGCTGTTAAAATTTCTATTCAAATATATTTATTTATGCCTTTTAATTTAAATCATTTGAATATAATTTACACAGTTGATTTTAACTTTTGGTTGCCACCTTTACAGAAAAGTCAGTCTTTAACTTGTGCTTTTTGGGACCTTTTAATGTTTATGTCAATTCCTTATTATTTTGTTTCAGACTTTTCGCCTCTTAAAATTTACCTTAATTGTTATTAAAGTAAAAATAGGCTGTGAATAATATTAAAGTCAAATAATATCGGTATTAAAACTTTGAAAAATATTCGTATAAAATAACCTAAAGATGATTTACCAAAAGTTTTTTTTTAATTACCCGAGGCTCGATAGTTTTGTCCTTTTGATGTGTGTTTTATTTTTGCCCAGTTATCTCATATAATGTCATTGCAAATTGTAAATTAAAATTTAAAAATAAATGGCCAACATTTTTATTTTTTAGATTTTATATTGGCCTTTCTAATTTAGCTAAGCCAAGAAACTATTAATACTACTACTACTATTAGAAAATTTCACTTCCCCAAGAAATTAAATGATTTATACTTTATACATTGCTAATAATTCAAAAACAATTCTCAAAAAAAAAAATATCCAAAATACCAAGGACCTTTTGTCTTATGATTCTTCAACATTCCGCCATCAGACTGTTCTCAATTTCCGCAATTTCCCTACTTTTATAAGAAATATCCGCTGCCTTTCGTTCCCAGTATTTCAAATGAAAGCACTTCGTGCGGCGGGCAGTCGTCGTTTTCCCTCGGCTGCGTTCGTCCCTTTTCGTCCTGGCACGAAAATCCTTTCGCTATTGCTGCTGTTGTGCTAGTGTTGCTGCCGTCGCTGCTGCTGTTGCTGCTGTTGCTGTTGCTGCTGTTGCTGCTGCTGCTGCTGCGCGCCTGCCGAGAAGCCCGTTGCATATCCTTTGGCGCTGATGCCACTGACAGCGCCGTTCAGTTTCGATTCGGATTCAGAGACAGACGGACGCGCCCTTTCGTTCCTCCGATTGCAGTTGTTTCGAAAAAGCGCGAAAACTGAAAATTCTCAAAAACAAAAAAAAGAAAACGCCTCCTGCCTTGCAAGCAAGGTATAACAATTTTTTTTCGAGTGTGCAGTGTGAAAAAAGCCGGGCGAAAAAATAGCAAAACGAGAAAACAGAAGACGGAAATGAAGCCAGCAAGTTGTGTGCATATCGGAGAAAGTAACGGAAATTAAAATTTGCATATATGCAGAGGGCGGCGGGCGGCGGTGGGCGTTTGAGCGGTATGCGGTGAGCGGTGAGCGATGAAGATGGAAATTAAGATGAAAGCGAACCCGCAACTGACCGAAGCCAGACTCAAGTGCCAGATCTAACTGCAGACTCGTGCGCAATCCAACCCACCAGCCGAAAACCGAGCGAAACAAACAGCAAATAAAAGAAAGAAGGCACCATTGCCTCCCAGGAGCAATAGTCAGAGTCCAGATCCGAAAGTCCAGGGCAGAAAGCAGAGAGATGCCGTCGCCAGGACACACATCATTCTGCTGCTCCACGGCAGGATTTATCGCTTGCTCAGCAATCGTTCTGCTCTGCAGTTCCGGTAAGTGAAATATGCCCAACAAAAGGATCCAGGATCCAAGGGGCAGGCCCACTTCACTCACTCACTCACCCTTTAACTCACTGCCTCGATTTCTTTTCTGTTGACCAACAAATTTGATTTTGCCTGCTTCTGGTATATTGTTGACGTTGCATTTTGCAATGGAAACGTCATCGAATGTAAAATGTTTTGCGAGGCAAGTTTAAAAGGATTTTGGCAGTGGCACTCACAGACACAGATGCAGTCACAGATACAGATACAGATACAGTGACTCCTAGACGAATATCTCCACCGCAACAAAAACGCACCGACACTTGCCACAAGCAGTGAAAGGATAAAGGACGAGAGTCCTGGACACGGACACAAAGGGCAGTCGGGGAAAACACAGCAAAGGTCTGCAGAAATGGACAAATGTACAAATCTACAAAGGGACGAAAAGACATTGGGACATGTGTGGCAGGATGTTCTCGGACAACTTCAGCTGAGTTAATGCATTTTGTTGCACAAACCCCAAAAAAAAGGGGGGAAACATAAATATATTTGCACGAAAATGTGGGGAAAACAGCTTGGGGCGACCCTTCACCTTCTGCGCCACCCACATGTTGCAATGGGGAAACAAATTAACGCTCAAGTAGCTAAACCAGAAACCTCAGACCTCAACGCGGTTTTCCTTTGTGCTAATCTAATATCTCGTCCAGTTTTAGACTGGTTGGGAAATGTGTCAGTTGCGTAGTTCTTAATGAAACCTAAAAGCATCCCTGGCATTTTCCAAAGAAATATGTCAAAGGACCTGCATTTTAGAATGGATTTTAAAGAAGCTCAAAAAGTATATTTCTAAAAAGAGGAACTAAAAGATCTTTTATTCAATACCCTTTATACAATCACACACAAAATGTGTAAGACGGAAGAATACAATTCTAAAATCTATAGTTTTTTATTTTACTTAAACTTAAAACATGTTAAAATAAAAAGTTCTATTCAATTGACTTAAAAATAAACAGAATGATATTGTAAATACAAAAGAGACTACCTTTAAAAAACTACAATTGAAGAATTGGAAGTTTAAAAATACTGTTTAAATACAGATTGTGTAAATAGTTAAGTATCAGTATTTCTAAAACAGAGAACATTGTTTAATTATTAGATTGGATTAATTCAAATGTCTTAAAAATATACAAAGTCAGTATTTTCTAAAAATGATCATCAACTTAAAATGAATTGTATTCTCAAATTAATAAAAAATCTTCGGAAAACTTGTGAATTTTTTTAGAAAACGTTCATCAAAAACCTTTTATATGTTAGCAATTCAGCAAAAATAGCGATTAAAGTGGCTGCAAAAATAGAAAGCGAATTAAACAGTTTAACCGGGCACAGACACAGTTCATCAAGCTGATTTAATTTCATGAATTTCGCACTCTTTTTCTACTGTGGCCTGCAGCCTTTGATTGTCGTGTTGCACTGCAGCCTTGCAGTTGATGGCAGCAATATATATTTATGTTTTAATTTTATATTCATAATGTTTTTACACATTGAACAGCGCATTAGTGATAAAAACCGCAGACAGATCGGTTTTTGGTACAGGTCATTTTTAGGGTCGGTCTGCGGTGTGGGTGTGGTGTGATGTCAGGTGGTCTGGAAAGGGGAACGGGGTTTGTTATAAAAATTGCAGCATAAACAAGTGCAAATAAAAATAGGCGAAACACAAACAACAACAGTGGCAGTGCGGTCAGACAACAACAACTGCAACAGTGGCAACGGCGGCAACTGAAATTGCATAAACTGCAAAGTGCAAAACTGAAAAACGAGTGAGGCGAATGAAAGGCGTGTGAAAAGCGGGGCACTGGCGACAAAACATTGCCAGTCATAAATATGAAAATATTAAACAAAATACACAAAAAACGAACTTCGGATGCCCTCTTCATGGTGAAAATATTGGGTGCGTAAAGTAAAATTTATAAAGAGCAGAAAAGTTGTATGTGATATGCTTTTTACAAAAAAGCTAATTTTAAATATAACAGTTCTGAAAAAAGGATGTTTAAGGATATACGATTAATTTAAACCGATTTTTAAAAATATATGAAAAGTATTATGCCACTAGTAATGTAAAAAACTTTTGTAGCTTCATTTATTTAAGAATTGTGTGTAATTTGTATAAGTTTTTAGTGCCCCTAAAATGTTGGAATAATTCGTAGGTAGCTTTCAACGCCAATGAAACTGAAATAAAATATTAAACAGAAACTTTATAATTGAATGCCAATCTTAATTTCATATAAAATAATTTTAATTTTGATTGATTTATCAAAAATGCAATATTAAAATCTGTATATAAAATACCGCAAAAATAGGGTAAATAAGAAATACAGGAAAATGAAGTGAAATCATTTTTTGCGATTTTACCAATTCAGGCCAGTTTAAATCTAAAAGCCGACTAATCATATGAATGTGGCCAAAACAGTCTGATAATAATCGAAAGGCTTTTCCATGGAAGGCAGGTCGTAAAAAATAAAGAAGGGAAGCCCAGGAAAAGCGGGAAAAGGAAAAACGGAAAACATTTTGTGGGGCGTAACAAAAGCGAGCTATATGGCAGAAATGCATGCAGGACAATCAACTCTCGCACACACACACACACACTCGCACTCGCAGGACTCAATAGATGTGAGTGTGTGTGTGTGGTTTATGATACCATTTAGCCGGAGGGTTGTTTTGACAAATTGTGCAAATTATTGTGTTAAATTTGCCCTTGAGGTGAAAAATCACTTTGACATGACCAGCCAAGAGGCATCGCTTTTCCTTCTTTCATTTTTTCCCACCAGCTTTCCCACTTTTCCGCTTTTCCCAGAAGTGCTTAGCTGATTGTGCTTTTGTCTGGCGTATTACTAACGCCAATACATATGTCAGCCGGCGGGCAATACGCCTCGTTTGACCACCGATCTACTTTAAGTGGCTACCCCAATCTGCTGCAAGTGCTCCCCAACACACAGCTGCGGTCAAGACAATAGCAGCTCTGAATTCTATTTGCTGAATTCGGGTACCTTAAAATGAATAAATTTAAAGCAAGAGCCTTGTAACTTTCGCAACCGTATTGTGTACGCAAATTAAGAAATACACAAGTTCGGCTTTAAATGCCAATGGATTATGAAAAATTGGCAAAATACAGATATTTTTGTTTGAACAATTTTGTTTGGCAAATCAGGACAGGACTTTTGAAGGAAAACACGATTTTTAAAAGTTGTTTAGCGTTTCTGTAGAAAAGCTTATTGTTCTCTTAAAGGTTTTCCAGGATTCAGAAGTCGCCGAATCCTTGAATTTTTGACGGTTTTCCATAATGAATTGTATAATTGTCAAAAGTGTCTGTTTTTTCCCTTTTCAACGCGCTTTTTTGTTGTAACTCGTCTAAAATTAGTCAAAAAGCTAAAGGAGTAACTGTTATGGGCAGCTTATGACCTTATCTAACCATCCAAGTCACTACCTTACAACAATTTTTTTTTCCATTTTCGCATTTTTCATAAGGGGTTACATCATGTGTTTTTGCGAACATGGGTCAAAAATAAAAATGTCCGGATTTGAATGCCAATCAATTTGGAATTTAAATACGAGCTTAGCGAGGTATGACATTCTATTATTGGACCATTATTTTCATTGTTATGGCCAAAATAGTGAAATTTTTGGTTGAAATATCATGATTTTTTTCTGGAAAATCAGGACTACAACTTTTGCCGAAAACACGATTTTTTGTAGAGTTTTTTTTTATAACTTTGCTTAATTTAGCCGCAAAGCCAAACGACTAACTTTTTTATGCAGCTAAGAATCTAATCTAACAATTTCCATCACAATACGGCAACATTTTTTTTTATTGAATTTTCGTTTTTTTCATAAGTGGTTACATCATGATTTTTTTCGGAAATATGGGTCAAAAATAAAAATTTCCAGGTTTGAATGTAAATCGATTAGGAATTTAATTACGAGCTCAGAGAGACATGACATCCCATTATTTTACCATTATTTTTACTGTTATGGCCAAAATAATGATATTTTTGGGCGAAAAATCAAGATTTGAATGTTGACAAATACACGAATTTTTTTAAAGGTTTTTTTGCTGTAACTTGGGAAAATAAGTCGCACAGCTAAACGACTAAAAAAACTAAAGCTAAAAACCTAATCTAACAACGCCGATCAATATCCGGCAAAATTTTTTTCTTTCAAAAATTGGTCAAAAATAAAAATGCCCAGCTTTGAATACCAGTTGATATCAAATTTAATTACGAGCTTAACGATGTATGACATTCTATTATTGGACCATTATTTCCATTGTTATAGCCAAAATACTGATATTTTTGGGCGAAATATTAGACTTTTTTGGTGAAAACTGCGGACTTTAACTTTTTGGTAACACAACTACTTTTAAGCGTATTTTGTTGTTACCAATTCCCATTTATCATTTTGGAAATCCTCAAAATCACTTTACCGCTGATTTTCGCAAATTAATAAGTTCCTGGCCATCTTATTTTAAGCCATTTCAATGTCCGAGAGTTTAACAAATTATGTGATGAAAGATAGGGGCTTCCTTTCGCAGCTATATGCAAAGATTTAAAGTACTTGTCCCTTTTTTAAGGCCAATGCCACTAATTGAGCCAGCTCAGATACCCGTAGATGAAGTTGCCAAGCTGGGAAAAGTTTTCAAAAAACGATTTCGCATGCAGCGTTGACGTGACTCGCATTAGCCCTCGGAAAACTGCACACGTGTGTGTCTGCACTACCCCCGATTTCGCCCGTGACCCCTCACCTTTTGGCCCCCAAAACCACCCACTTGGCCTGCCCCACAGGAAAATGTACTGTTGCTTATTATCGAAATTGTATATGCCGAGCAGCGGCGGCCACAACTTCCTCTTGAGCCTTATTCGCCGCTTTTTCTTTTAGCCACTTCTGCGAGGTGGTTTTTTCCTTATTTTTCAAGGGACAGGGGGAAGGTGGTGGTGCAGTGGTAGGTAAAAGTTTGTTGGCACCAACAAATTAAGATAGTTGGTTAGTTGCAAGCGGCAAATGTCTAGACGGTTTTTAGCCAAATTATGGTTTTCAAGCGTTGTATTTGCTCGCCCTGCCCTTTCGACCCCCAATCCTTCCTGAACATGAGCTTTGGCTTACTTTGTTGGCAATTACCTCAATGCACTGGGAGAAAAGAAATCTACGATCTAAAATAAACTGGGAGTGGTGCATAAAAAGCAGCCAAGAAATTGTTATATGCTTCTTAAATTGATGTATAATTAAATTCTTGACAGAAACCTATTTTATTAGGTAAGTTTTATAAAAATTGTAAAAAAAATGTAAATACTATATCTTCGATATTGGTATAAAATCTTTTTGCTGAAATCATTTCTTATAAAAGACTTTACTTTAGTTTGAGCCCGGTACCCTTTGTGGCTTACTTTTATTTTGGAACGGATCCTTATCCGAATGAAATTGCTTTTCAATCAACGTTTTCGGTAGCATTTAAACACATTTCCACAGCATGCGAAAAAATAACAAATCAAGCAGCACAAACATCAACTTTTGCTGTTAACTCATCGCGTGAGTTGAACGTTTATTTCTCTCCACTTTGTTCATCAGCATTCCCCTCTATTTTTTTTATTTTCCTGACCCATTTTTTAATTTGCCCCCAAAAGATGAAATGGGAATTTTATTTTTGGCGCCAAGAACCAACAAAAGTATTTCACTGCAAACACAAAACGGAAAAAAGCTAAAAGAAATGAAGTGCGGAATTCCCACAATGTTTCTCCTCGAATGAGGGAATGGAAAAAGTTTGGCTAACTATTTAGAAAAATCATGTAATGGCGTGGAAATTGTTTCTGTCCCTATTGCTGCTTAATTTGCTAAGCGATTAAATGTAAACTGCGTATTAAATGGCAAAGGGGACTTTCACAAAAGTTTTAAATTCCACAAAAAAATGTGTAATTAGGATCAAGGGGTTTTTGGGGAATAATATGTATTTAAATGTACCTGAGGTGCACTTTGCATTTCATTTAATTTACTTCACATTCTTAAAAGCTCGGGTATAAAATGGAATATTGTATTATTTAATATATTTGAATGCTCGGTTTTCTATTGATATTATCAAGTGAAATTAGATTTTTTAATTAGTTTCTTTAAAAAGTACAATTTAAGGCTTAATGCAACAATTGCATTTAACTAATATAAAACACTTTTAAGCAAGTTAAAATTCTTACTTCTTAATTGTAAGAATAAATGAACTTAACATTAATTGGTGATGAATGTTACATTTTATAATGGGTAGCCAGAAAGAACATATTTTTGAACTAAGTTAAGCAGATTTAAAAAAACAATTTTTATGTTAGCTTAGTTCAGAGTTCTCTCTGCCGAGTTGCAAATGTATTTAAAGCCGCAGTTTGTCCGTTTGTCTGCTACCTGTAGTGCACTTTCAACCCTCGTTCGGGCCATGAATTATGCAGCTAATCAGTTTTAATGCGCTTTCCATCGAAATCCAGTGTGTGAACTTTCAGCTCGAGCGCGCAAAACAAATTAAAAATGTAAGTGAAAAAATGCGCATACAAAACCGATGAAATCTGATCGAATGTTTGCGAGCAAATTAACTCGCCGAAATGCTTAATGAAGGGGTAAAAATGGGAAGGCGGTTTGTGTCTCAAAAACTAGAATTATGGCCGTCAATCTTTTGGGGGGGAGAAGGGGGGGAAGAAGGGGGAGGGGTGCTGCCAAGGCGACAGTTTGATAAACTGGAGCAGCGCTTCAGATACTAATCAGCGCTTCGCTGCTCGCTTAACAGGAAGCAATAATTCTGCCAGGACATGCCAGGATATATGGGTGTGCGTGTGTGTGCGTGTGTGTGTGTGTGCGTTCCGCGCCCTTGTCTAGAAATTTTAATTAAAAGCGATGACACAGCGAGTAATTCAATATCAAAATGTCGCCTATTAATTTTAAGGACATTTCCTTTATTGATTCACTGTCAATATTATATTGAAGCCATAATTTACACATAAAAGGGCTATGGCCGCATCCCCCCAAACCCCCCCATCACCCAATTCCCTAATCATTTGCCTCAAGAACAGCCTTTGTTTGGCTTGTTTAATTCATTTAGACATTGAAATGTGGCAAGGGGCGTGTTGGCCCTTTTTGATGGGACCCACGCACGAAATGGTGTGTGCGTGACTATATCTTTATACCGGATCCAAAGTCGAGGACATTTCCCTGCTCCTTGATGGCCGAGCATTCCATCTTTACGCCATTTTCATGAACACGCCAGCAAGTCAACCAAACAAACAAACAAACAAATAAGAATGCCAAAATGGCCCTGGCACACGTCCGCCCCCCTTTCTTTTGCCCACTTGATTCTGATTTAACGCCCAGCGTATAGTGATTACGACAAACAAACAACCGAAATGGAAATCCCAGTTAATTCAGTCATCTAAACGCGCTTGTTATTGATAAGAAAGTGACTCACGCTCCGACAGGGAAAACACGGCAATTAATATGTCCCCTTTTGATAGAGTAATAAAATATGGGAAGGGTTAAATGGCATTCAGTTGGAGGGGTGAAATGAAAGAAAATAATCACTAAATATTCATGATAGTTGTAGACATTTTATGGATTTATTGAACATGAAAGGGTTTACTGACAGGAAATGCATTTAACAAAGAAGAACAATTTTGTATAAACATTTGGTTTACAAACACTACTCAAATCTAAAAATGTAATTTAAAAGGGGAACAAAAATGAACGAAAAATCCCAATTTAATTTTATTATTTTAAGACTGTCGAAAGCATACAGTATACCAGCCAGTCTCTTGAGATAAGTCTTCTGAGCAAACACTTAATACGACTGTCACCTAAACCGAATTGAACACATTGAATTTTGGCTAGACCAGACATATGTACAATCTGCAAGCCAATGAACTATTTATCCGCACCAATATAAGTATTGACATAAGCACATATATCGACTTCTGGCCGCTGGATTTGATAAACAGCCTAAGATACGAATTAAAGCAGCTGGAACTGGCACAAAGGCCTAATGCTCCGAATGCCAGAGAGGCCAAATAGATAGTTATAAATATAGACAGATAGGGATGGAAGTGTACGGTGGAGGGTGGAGGGTGGAGGGTTTCGGGGGACGATAGAGACAATAACCCGAAAGCCAGATTCCATTTGAATGGCCAACAGGAACCCATAAACCATTGGCCAAAGCGCACACACTCGCAAATATACACACAATTGTGGCGACAGACTGACTGTCTTTGACACCCCCTCCCTGACCCTCATAAAACCCAACACCCTTTTCCTACACAGAAAAAAATGGTATTACATTTGATTACTTCAGTCCAAAAGGACTTTTAAGAAGTGGTCATTAGAACAATAGTTATTATTATTAAGGATTAAGTTGAGCATCGTTATTGCTAAGCTCAAATATTTAAATTATATTTGTTGTAGGTATTTCAAAATATATTTATATTTTGTAGCATTAAATAAATAAAATAGTTTTTTTCATGAAAAGGCTTAAGTCCAAAATCCTGTTTTTCTTCTATTTTTCTTTTAAATTGAAATACCTAGGCTAGTCTAAACTACAGTTCTCATTGCTTAAAATCAATTTCATTTGAGTATGAAACCCATACAATTTTAAAGTGATTTGTAACTTTAAAATCTTATACATATTTGAACAGTGTACCCAAATTTTGTCGGTCGATGAAATAAAACTGTGATAACAATAAATTAAGTTGCTGTTGCAGCATAAAAACGAATTTACCAAATGACTGAATTGTATTTGGGGGACTGGATGAATCGGGGACTACGACTATGCAATGTGTTGACGAATCGCAGGAGATGAGTCCTGGAAGTGAATCGAGAGCCGTTGGTCTAGTTCGCCCGAGCCCCTGTTTATTTGCGACCATTTGGCCCTCCGTTTGGGGCCAATTTAATAGCATACTTTACAGCGCTAAGCAGACAAAAACAACAGCGCAAATAAGAGGCAAAAAATCGGCGACTAGCGACAAACAAACAAACAAATGAAGTGACGTCGCCGAGTCGCGACTCACAAAAACGGACGTTCATTGTTATGCCAAGAAAAGCAACACGACGACCGAAAAGGAATTCAGCAGAAGCAGGAGCAGAAAACAGAAAACAGAACACAGAGACAAAGGACCAAAATGGCCCAGGATCAAATGGCAAATTGAAGATACACTATTTCAGTAGCAAAGCCCTTTTCGGTTTTGCACTCCTGGCTAACACTATAATTTAAAAATATATATGTACATTTATTTGTATTCCGTTAAAGCTCTTTGTTCAAATTTTATGTCATGTTTTTATATACATACTTTTGTGGCTCCAAATTAAGTTATCTTTATTTCTTTGGCTAAGATTTTAGGCACTTTACTTATCAACAACACACATCACAAATAAAAATGAATTTAATTTTTAACTTGCCAATTATTTGCTTTTGAGAATTAATATATAAATCAATTTGATATTCAAGTTATTTGAAATTTCGTTGCATTACGATTATAGAAGTAGAGATTTCTGCATAACAAATATTGTTAAGTAGTTATTCATAAACTTATAATTACGCCAATAATATAAAAACCTCAATAACTCTAATTTTGAAAATCCTAATCCAATTCGTGGTCAACATCCACATTTTGGCGTTTTGGAAAAGGGTAACATCATCGAAATTTGCCAAGAATGATTATAAATCGCAATTTTGAATTCAACTTGTCAAATCAGACATAGAAAATGTAGGATGTTGGAGTTAAACTAGTTAAGATTTTAAGGATACAAATCAAAAAAATGGTTTTTTAAATCATATACAAAATCTAACTGACTTTACAAAAGCAAACTTATTGTTGCGGAAATCAATGATTATGCAGAGCTATAAGCGATTGGAAAGTATGATGATCTATAGAGACCATAAAGAAGATCGGTTGAAGTAAAAATATGATGGGCAAGGGCACATCCTTCGACCCAAAGTCATGGTGCCCTTCAAATCACCAGGGTATTCGCAGTGATGGCAGCAAACAGGAAGCGGGCAACGGTTCCACTGACTCCCTTTTGAACTTCCGCTTTGGCTTGCAGCAATTTCTTTGGCCTTTATTGCCGACCAGCCCCCCAATCCCCCCTTTCCCAAAATCCCCCTGCCGAAAAGCTCCGTTACGACGCATATAGCATAAATTTTGAATACGCTCAAACTGCTAAGAGGGGTGGTTCGAAGGGGGGGGTGGGGTTGGTCCTGGAAAAAAATAGCGAAAATTGTCTGTCGCTTGATAAAGCGGAAGCAGAACTTGCCCATAAACGAAATGTGGCAACTGAGTGTAAACTTTATTGGCGCCAGACTGCCTGGCGACATCGCTGTTGTCATGCTCATCCCTTAACCCCGAATCCAGTATCCCCTAGCATCCTAGCATCCCAGTATCCCCAACATAGCAGCATCCTGGCTGCTTTTTTGTGGCCCAGTTGGACGTTGACTCATGCGACACGCAGGATAAGCAGGACCACCAGGACTGCGACTGCGACTACGACCACGACCACGACCAGATCCGATGGCGTCTCGATGGCTGGCAACTAAAGTCATCGTTTACCCCCCAGAAAGAAGCCGCTTGTTTGTTTTGTCTGACTCCGCCGGTGACTCTCAGTCTGCAGGGGAAATGTGGGGAGGGGGGAAATCGAGGAAGTCCTACATTAGTTGATTTCATGCGCTGTTTACATTGGCAGCGAATTATGCGCATTGAAAAGCCGAGATTTGGCTGCCAGCGGGTGGCCATCCCGTCTCCACATTCCGCATCCTCAAATCCAGTATCCTGCAATCCTCCACTCCTGCACTCCTGCATATGCAAAGGGATCTGGGATCTGGAGTACTGTGTCCTGGGATGACTGCTCCTTGGAGTCGAATTCGGCTGGCATTTGGAACTTGTCTAGACTATAAGCTCTTTGGCACCTCGGTGCTTGCCTTTCTGCTTTAAGGCTCTCGATTTGATTTCCTTCTTTTTTTCTCCTTTATTTTCAGAGGTCCTGTCCAGTTGGGAAGAGTGGTGGACATACGATGGCATATCCGGTAAGTGGCTGAAAAGTATTTTTAAAACACTGTCAAATTTCGGCACACTCTGTGCTTTTTCATCTGAAATAGATTATTAATATATGTGAAGACTTAATAAGCTAAATGATAATAGGACAATTTAGAACATTCTCAAACTATTTATTAAAACCTAAAGCTTTTGAATTAAAATGGTTTTTTACTTATTCAATAAAATATAAATAAAATTGCAATGAACTCTTTTCGAAAAGATGTAAAGAAGTTGTTAAACTTAAGCTATATTACAAGTTAAATATTGTTTTATTTAGACATTGATTATTATATTTGTGATCCCCCAAAAACCTCATAAATTATGGTCAAAAGTTTGAAAACTTTGTGCAAACAATACTTTTATTTGCCTCCCTTTTAATCAATTTCTTTTGTGAATGGCCAAACGTTTAAATCTTTATATGTATGAATAAATTGGCAAAACTTTCGCACCCCTTCGGATGCTGTGGCTGAAATAATTAAATTTCAAATGGTTTAACAACAAAAACGCAGACAGAGCAGACAAACAAACAAACAAACAAACAAACAAACAAACAAAACGAACAAACAAACAGGGACACCCACACAAAGTGGATGTTGTTGCTGTTGTAATTGTTGCTTGTCACTGTCTGCATTTTCCTCCACAGCCCCTGATGCACTTTTCGCAGTAACATAAAAAAGAAGGGAGAAACAAGCAACATGCAACTGCAACAGTGGCAAGAAATGAATGCAAAACACAAAATGAACACGGCCGCAAGAACGACGATTGCGGGTGGTGAGGGGGGCGTTGCGAGGGGCGTGGCTGGACAGGTGGGCGGTTAGTGGGCAGTGGCCAACTGGTGGGTCAGCTGCATCATCACGGAGCAGTTTTTAAACTTTGGCATTTATTGCCACCGCGCGTCATCAAGGCACACACACAAATGCACGGGATGGGATGGCCACACACACACGTGCAACCTCACTCTAAAATGCACACAAACCGTTAGCCATCAAAACCAAATTGTAGAAAAGAGAATTCACATCCTGAAAGACCTGAACGTTATTTGGGTTCCAATAACAAGCCCACAAATAATTAAGAAAAGTGGTCATAAAAAGATAGGCAACGCTTTAAAAACAAACTAAATATTTGGAGGCTAAAGTAAAAATATTTAAAATATACTTAAAACTATCCTTTTTTGCACCAAAAAATATAAAATTGTATGCTATAAATGCATACCCAAAGAAAACATCATAAAAGTAATGGTTCAATCTTTAAACCAATAATTTACTTTAATTTAATTTGAATCATTAAAACTTAAACAAATAATTGACTCCTAGTAAATTAATACTGATTTTTTTTAAATATAAGTGTATGTTAACACTTCGATCAGAAAAAACATTTCATAACAGTTTTAGAGTACCTTATTTATACGTAATTAATAATAATAAAAAATCCCCAAAATATTTTATCTCACTGTAACTTCCAAATACACTTTGTAAATAAACGAATATTTCTATATTTTTTTCAATATTCAAAAGAGAGTATAACCGGCAGTCTATCTAGGCCCAACTAATCTAGCACCTATTATTTGCCTTTATTTATTTGCCCACAACATGGAGAAAAATATTAAATTTTGCATAAGGCACAAAAGGACTAATTCCCCAGGCTCCTCTTTTTTACCAGGAACCACAGGACCTGCCTTTTAACCCTCGGTTTGCCTGTCTATGTGGTGTGGAATTGTTTTGAAAACTTTCGACAGTTTTCAGCTTGTCACATTGGAGTTGGAAACCAGCCGAAAACCCAAACAAGTGAGGGTGCATCTGACCCCTTCGCTGCATTTAATTGCCATTTAAAAGGGGGTCAATGGCTTGCGATGAGGGGGAGGGGAAGGGGAAGGGTGCGATTGGGGGGATTCAGTTGGGTAGCTTATGAAATTTCATTTGGCATTTGGAATTGTCATCGATGTTGCTGCTGCAGTTTCTGTTCTGTTTCTGTTTGCATTGGTCGAAACGGCGAAGACACGTTTTCCATTTGCTCGATTGACAGAAAACTGTGGCTGGGAATCCGAATTCAGGAACAACTGAAGGGGCCAATAACCGATGCATCGGTTACCTCTGGCTTGTGGCTATCCTTTTTACCCTTTCTGGGTACCAAAAACTCTGTAAAATGGTTTTATTTCGATTTTATGAGGGTTTATCAAGTGTTAAATTATCATCTTTCAGTTGAGAAAATCTAACGTTTAATGGAATTCAATATATTATCAAGTAAAACACCATTGCTTTTTAAGAATGTTTTGCATACAACTTAAATAGACTAACGAATATTCTTTAAAATAATTTTTATAATTTATTTAATTCAAAACCTAAAATAACATAGAATAAAATAAGATCTAGAGTATTCTACAAGTTGACTAAAAATCTGAATAAAGAGTATTTTAAATTCTGGATTTTTTGAAGTACACTTTTAGCTACCTTGATGTTATTAGGTTAGTTTTATAATGTTAAATACTTATCTGGCTCCCGATAAAAGAGCATCTCTAGGCATGTTATTTGGCCTTACGAACACAAAACAAAATATAGGGACTCACTCATCAATGTCCTTGTTTTGCTCACTTTTTGCGCATGTGTCCGTTTGAGCGGCGGCGACTCATCCTTTCGGCTTCTTTTTGGGCTCTTTTTTTGGCAGGACCTAGCTTCTGGGGCCTCATCAATCCGCAGTGGAATATGTGCAACAAGGGGCGCCGCCAATCGCCCATCGACGTGGTGCCCGACAAGCTGCTCTTCGATCCCTACCTGCGACCTCTGCACATCGACAAGCACAAGGTGCGTATGGGGCATGCCCCTGATGACCCTGTTGACCCCGAACTTGACCCGCATGTCCTGCTCTTTCAGGTGTCCGGCACTCTGCACAACACGGGCCAGTCGCTGGTCTTCCGGGTGGACAAGGACACCAAGCAGCACGTGAACATCTCCGGCGGACCTCTGGCATACCGCTACCAGTTCGAGGAGATATACATCCACTACGGCACGGAGAACGTCCGCGGATCCGAGCACTTCATCCAGGGCTACAGCTTTCCCGGCGAGGTGGGATCATAAGAAAACAGCTTTTATTTTTTAAATAACCAAATCAGTAAAAAATCAAGACCGAACTTCCATTTTTCCATTTTTAGCAACTGCTATTACTATTACTATAAATAAATTTAGATTCTGTATGCCATTTGTAACACGTCTAACATTTCAAACAGAAACAAATTTAAGTATTTTTTCACATTTTATTTGATTTATTTATTTTGTTCTTAAATATAAAAAATCCATAAATCTGCCAAAATTGTTTGCTTCATTTAACAAAGTACCTACAATTTAATTATTTTTCATTTGAAATTTTTGTTAACTATTTATCTTTTTGAATAAGCCAAAATACACTGAATTTTAAAGGGAAAAGCCTATTTAGCTGTCAAATTTAGCATAGTAGATAGATGAAATATTTGATTATTAGCTTTCTGTTTTGAAGACCTAGAGTTATTTAGGCAGTGACAATAATCCAGTAACCCCCGTTTCAGATCCAAATCTACGGGTTCAACAAGGAGCTGTACCACAACATGTCCGAGGCGCAACACAAGTCGCAGGGAATCGTGGGCCTCTCGCTGATGGTGCAAATCGGCGAGACGCCCAATCCGGAGCTGCGGATCATCACGAGCACCTTCAACAAGGTGTTGTACAGAGGTGAGTGCGATGGGGGGTACCACCCCTTAAGCCACCCAAGGACCACCCAAGGCCCACCCACTGACCACCTTCATTTCCGTCTACGCAAAATGCTGCCGGAAGTGTTGCAATGTTAATACCGTTGCAAGTTGCCTTTTCTTTGGCTGCCCCGTTTTTATGATGTCATTGGAGCGGCAGCAACAACAACTGCAGGGGGCCATAATTATGTCCAGGCGGGCCATAAAAAATTGAGCAGTTGGATGATGGGTGCGGGGAGCGGGGTGCGGGGGGATTTTGGCCAAATTGAGACTGGCCGGCACAAAGTGACGAAAATGAAACCTCGAATTACACTAAACCGACACTTAATAATTCCCCACTCCCCCGCCCCCCTGAAAACACATTGCACGTCTCGTTGGCATTTTCTTGGCCAGTTTAATAGCCTTTTTACAGGTCGTACAACTTTATGGGAGCCCAGCCCCAGCCTTAATTTGTAAAATGCCAGGACGAAGCGACCAACCGACTGAAACCGAAAACCCAGAACCCAGAACCGAGAAATATGCCAGGCCACTCGCCAAAACCAGCAAGAACAACCACAATAACTGCAGGATAAAGCCGCTACATAAACTTTAAAGTCCCCACACTTTAGATACTCTTCAAAAATAAAACAAATTAACTAATAGACTAGGAAACAAATTAAAAACTAAGCCCGGTTAATATCCTGTCAGAAATATGGAAATAACTATTTGTAATTCACAGCAGAAGGGATAACAACTTTCCTATTTTAAATACATTTTTTTCTGCACATGCAAGTGTATATTAATATTTCATATTTAATATTATCTTATCTACAAAAGTTAAGTCTGTGAGTCTTTCCAAAAAGAAGTTCACCATTACAAATCAGACATACTCAACATATTAATAAAATCTTTTGATATGGGTCTAAATGCCCAATTAAAATGTAAATAAAAATAATTCTGTAGCCATTTCTTTCGGTACATGAAAGTGTATATTAATATTTCATATTTAATAATAGCGATATCCAGACCTAAACGTCTTTTCTAAATTAAAATGTAACTGATCTACAAAAGTGAAGTCTTGTGATTTAAAATTACAAAGGCTTTCCAAATAAAAGTTCACCATTACACAATCAGACATACTCAACATATCAATAAAATCTTATGATATCGATCTAAATTTTCAATGAAATTGTAAATAAAAATAATTCTGAAACCAGTTTTATAGGTCTAAAAGTGGTCTGATATATTTATTAGCTTTTAAAGTAAGTTCGAGATAGATATTTTTACTTCGACAGTCCAACGTACATTTACCTTTAATCCCCACGGAATACACCTGAGGAACTCTTTCCAATCAGCTGATTGATGTGAGTGTATCCCCGCAGAAAGTAAAACTAACACTTGCAATGCAAAAAACCCATTCCTCCGTCCGGGAAAAGCCTTCTCCGTCGCCGGATTCAGTTTGACTTGGGCTACAAGCCGCGAGTTGCTTCATTTCCGGCTGGCAAAATGATTTGTATGAATAAAGCCGAGCGCTGACGTTGAAGTGGTCAGGTTGGGAAGTGGCAACTGGGAGCTGGCAACTTGCAACTTGCAACTGGGCTGAATTATTCATTAGACCCCCGGCAGACGTGTTTTCATATTTTTTGCGCGATATGCGCATAAATAGTCGAAGCACCACCCACATCCCACCCAAGTGCACCTTGAACTTTGCATTCTCACGTGTTCCATGGACCTTATCAGCATTATCCATTATCCATTATCCTTTATCCTTTATCCATTATCCTTCCCCGCAGGCTTCTCCACGCCCATCCGGCACATATCCGTGAGGTCGCTGCTGCCGAACACGGACCACTACATCACCTACGAGGGCTCCACGACGCATCCTGGCTGCTGGGAGAGCACCGTCTGGATCATAGTTAATAAGCCCATCTATATCACCAAACAGGAGGTGAGTCCTGCCATCGACCGCAAATAATTAAATGCATTTCGTGTGTTTTTCAATTGCAATTAGAGCGGCTTTCTCTTGCTGGTTTATTTATGCTCGATTCGGTTCGGTTCGATTTTCCCTTTCCATTTTTTTTTTTGTGTATGGTATATTACTACCCATTTTTTACTGGTCGCTGATTGGAAGTACAATGAAATCGCATTAAATGCAATTATAAAATTGCTCATCAATTTGGGCATTGGTCAGATCGCGGTGGAAATGCGGTCAATATTCCGCTCTGTGCATAATTAAAAAACAATATTTGGTTAGTTTAATCAATTTGCATAAATGCATATCAAACATGTGTAACGGCCATGCCGTTGGGGTCAAAGAGTGCTGCGAAAAAATACTCAAAGTAAATGAGTAAACAATAAAATAGTACAAAAACTCGGCCGAAATACATTAAGTGGAATGTAAACAAGTCAACGAATGACAAGAGTGATTTTTATGAACCTGTTGGAAATTGAAAGATGCTTAAATAAAAATAGGTGAACATATTTTTATTAGGTCCCACAATTTTTATTAGAAAAATAGTTGTGAAAGTTAAGAAATAAAAAACTTCATTATATTTTGATCAAAATTTTCTTTTGGTAAAAAGAGTAATCTTTTTTCGAGATTTGAAATAGTTCAAATTTAATTTAGAAGTCTTTATTTCCGTATTTTTTTCTTGATTCTTTTTTAGTTGCCAGGGTATGTGAGATATATTAATTCAAAAAAAGTTAACAAATAAAAAACTTCATTATATTTTGATCAACATTTTCTTTTGGTAAAAAAAGTAATCTTTTTTTCGAAATTTGAAATAGTTTAAATTTAAATTAGAAGTCTTTATTTCTGTATATTTTCTTGCTTCTTTTTCAGTTGCCAGGGTTATGTGAGAAATATTAATTAAAAAATGCTCTAACATAAATTGAATTCCATCAACTAAACTAAAATATAGTTGTCATAGCAATTAAACATTTCAGCATTGACAAATTGCACTGGGAATTCAACACTCAATTTAACGGCAATTAGCGGGTCATTTAACCAGCTAGACAAACCACTTAAAAACCAGCTATTAGGCAATTACAATGTCCAATTTATGTTGCTATGTTGCAGTTGTACCAACTCCGACGACTGATGCAAGGCTCCGAGAGTACACCAAAAGCTCCACTAGGTAATAATGCGCGCCCCGTGCAAAGTTTACACCATAGAACCGTAAGAACGAACATAGATTTTAAGCGCAACAAGGTGAGTGGCAACGCTTTAATTAACCCATTAGCCGCACGGTTGCAAGTGGACACAGTTTTCATTTGCGGTCACATTATTATAGTATTTACACATTTTTTGTTCATTTATTTTAATGCGAGGTTCGGCTGCTGTGTGGACACAACTTTCATCCCTGATTACTTTTTTATACTATTTACATGGGAGGTTTATTTTTGTAAATGTATATTTAATGAAAAAATGGGCGATTTGTGGGCACACACAGAATGCAAAACATTGTAACGATTTCAAATCACTTGTTAAAGCTTGATTTTTTTATACTGTTAATCAGGTTAAAATATGTATTATTTACGGGTCATTATTAAGGTTGTTATTAGTGATTTTTTGATCAACACACAAACATTTTACAAATCGAATAATTATTTCCCAAGTTATTAAGAAATTAAGTTTAACATGGTCAATGACGTCAGTACTAGCAGATAAATACCAACAGATGGCGCCTTATCTTTTTTGTTTGCTGCGCCAATAGCGCCATCTGTTGGGAGCATGTTTCTTTTAAATTGTTTAAGAAAATAGAGTTTCTTGTTGCTTATTTATATTTTTAAGGGGACTTCTGCCCCAATTTGAGTCGTGCAACCGTGTAGTTAGAACCTAAAACAAATCTAATCCTCCAACAAATTCTCAAGTATCCAAAACTCTCTTCCAAAACATTGACAGAATCAATATGCGTGCCCCTCGATGTACAAGGACATGTACTATCGGGCGAATCGATGGTCACCCGACACGGGACTTTTGATACGTTGACAACTGGGCAGGGAGTGCTGCGAAAAGCAATTATTATTATTGCTATTATTATTATTATGCGTGGTAAATAATGTTACAGCAATTACAACTATAATGACAACAACTGGTTACAAAAACATCAACAACTGAGGCTGGCAACGAAGCATTTTGCATTTTTTATGTCGCATTCAATTTTTATATTCATGTTTACAACACGAACTCAGGATTCGTTTGGCTTGCAATTGCAATATTCCTACGGCAGCGGCCCAGCGCGGCAATTTGTATTATTTATTTCATTATTATTAATAATGCAACAACAGGACAAATTTAGGTAACAAATGCATGCAAAAAGCGGAAAAGAATGCTTTTAGAACGAGAATAACAATAGAGTAAATTCCATGCCAAACGCAAATGCTAAATTTAACAAACAAAAAGCTGACACACAGACACTAGCAAAAGCAGCAAATAGTAGCTTAAAATTTGCGTAAAATTGTTATTGCAAATATTTTTGTGGAAGAGCATGAGAACTTAATTCAATGAAATTCAATACCATTCGGTTTTTTCTTGGACTTCTGCATAACGCAAAAAAGCACGAGTCCCGTCGTAGTTTTTTTGTTTGTCAGGCTTAAATTTGTAAATTTAAGCGTGTTAATTAAATAAACAAGGACTCCTGCTTTTCAATCACCTAGTTTTCAATAGATATTCATATCGGAAAGGAAACCTGGTCGATTAAAAAGCTTAGATTTATTCCGGACTCATTTAAATATTTCCAATTCAATGCATTCCATATATTTATAATTATTTGCGATTTGCCTCCAAAACAATTCAGCAAATAAAGAGAAACAATGTTATAAGAACAGGAAAAAAAGCGACTACAAAGTGAAATATGAGAATTTCCGTAAACTGGATGGGTGGACAATAACTAACAAACAAAACAAAAGGAAACGAAACGAAAGATAAATGAAAAGATGGAGAGGAAATATAAACAAATGGCAACAGAAATTAACAAAAAGTAAATATTCATATAAATATACACAAAAGTAAAGGTATCTATATATAAAAGCATATATATACACACATATATAGACCACTCAATCAGGGGCAATCACAGATTTCTCTAGAGATTTGGAATCTTGTAAAAACAAAACTATTTTGCCAAAGGACATTGGGCTAAAAATCTTTCCAAATGGATTTCAAACCTTCGTACACCGTTTAATACTCTAAGGACATCTGTGGCACCCCTGTATATATACACACTATATGTATGAATGGAAAAGTGCAGTAACTAAAATAAAACCAAAAACGAAAAACAAAGTCGGTACACTATATAGGATGGCTATGTATAACTCCCACAACCGAAGATACATCCACACACACACACACACCCAAAGCATCTATACGCGTCTATATACTTGGCTTCGAAATCGATGATCTCGCAGGACATCCCATCCTCAGTTAGCGGCCATCTATATATCTATATATAAACCATCTATAAACCTAGTCACCAGTCATGGAGTATACACCAGCTAAAGGAATGGGCTACAAAACGTAATCCAACTCTAAAGGGCAAGCATTAGAATTAACTAACTAACTAACTATTAATTGATTAACTAGCCGTGTTGCTAACAAAAACCCAAGAAAATCAAATTCGAATTAATGAGTAAATAAAAAAACTAAATATATATATATATATAAACAACATTTTTTTTGAAGAATAAACAGTGTTGTAAAGTGCTGTAAAGACAAGTATTGTGGCTAATGTAGAACCTAAGTTACTGAATAGCATTTAGCAGTTAGCAACACCTGAGTTTGTATTATATACACGAATATATAGTATACCTAAACATATATCAGATCCGTTCAATTCCCACATTCGCAGCTGTCGAGCGACACTTTGTGCAATTATTTCTTTGGGCCAAAAAGCAACCAACTAACTAAGGAACATACTAACTAGCCGACCAGTTAGGCCCCCCGATTATGTGTAGACCATTAACTAATTGTATAAAAGCTAAGGGGATCGAAACGAATTCCTCAACTCGGTAACACTTTGCTACGACTGTAAGTTACTATTGTGTTGCCATATGAAAACAAAATGAAAATTATAAGGAGCAGAAACTATATATATATACACATATATATATATATAAATTATACAAATTCTATATATATGTAACTATAAATGCAAGAATTACTAAGCATAGTACAGGTTAGCGGCAATGAAAAGAGAATGTATTGTTTCCCGAGAAAAAACGAAATTGGAGAATGCAAAACTAATAAATGAAAAGCGAAGTATTATATGAAAACCAAAGCTCCAGTTCTTT
Organism: Drosophila prolongata; assembly: GCA_036346975.1. Taxonomy (NCBI): domain Eukaryota; kingdom Metazoa; phylum Arthropoda; class Insecta; order Diptera; family Drosophilidae; genus Drosophila; species Drosophila prolongata. The sequence continues at coordinate 47,717 of JAYMZC010000318.1, forward strand.
TTTTCGGGTGTGTAATCTTTTCAGCAGGCAGTCATCCCAATATCCGGAACCCAAAATAGAAATGGAATTTCAAATCATCACCAGATGTCGGTTTTGTGGTGAGAGTGAGGTAAGGATTACCCATTTTCCCAAGGCGAGATTCTAATAAACCAAACATCCTGGCTACTGATGAGTTTTTCTGGAATTCCCTGACAAGAATTAGGTTGTTAATTCGCTTTTATTTGGAGTCTCTAAGCCGTTTTACTTTGTTCTGCACACTGAAGGAAAATATGCATAGGGTTTTATATAGTAAATTTATTCAAATTTCAAACTTTGGGACATTGCAAACTATTTATCTATTTTTTTTAGTTTTTACAAGGTTGTGTGGCTTTTAATTTATTAAAATATATCCTTCTTGAAAACACTTTCTAAAGTCTGTTAGCAAAATCCAAATACCGATGTTACTGAACATAAATGTTTAAATTACTGGTGAATTCTTGCTATTAAAACTACCTTAGCAGAGAAATTTTTCCATAAATATTTGCTTTGACTGTGCAAATTCCAAAATATTTCTCAAATTTGTTTTTTTGAAAGTGTAAGCCCAATTGGAATGTCCTTGGGCAGCAGAACAATAATAATTATAGAAGCGAATGCGTAACGCAGTCAAGTGCTTAGAAATGGGCTGGGAACAAAAACACACTTTATTTCCGTTTGCTGCCACAATGACGACACACACGCACACCCACACACACAGACACAACTATGCAACAACGCACACCAACTCATAAGACACCCATACACCCACTGCGATGGACACAGTGGGAATGGCCTGTTTAAATATGCAATTTCAATTTCCGAAAAACACAAAACGCGTGCAACACGCAGAGGATTCACAGCTCAGGATTTCACTGGATGGAAAATGGAAGTGTGATGGCAGGGGATGGGGGTAGGAGGGGAGGGGAGGGGTGGTGGAAAAGCGGAAAACCGGTGGCGATTGGGAGGATGTAAAATTTGATGTTGAATGTTACCAGGCAATCGGAAATGGCGGATTTGAGCGGCGGTTGGGCGGCGGCCCGCATGTTTAATTGGACGCAATTGAAACTAAACTAGCGTAAAATAGAAATAAAAACACAAATGGAAATGCTGCTCGCGGCCCATATGGCCATAGAAATTCATTCGTTTCGTTTCGCATAAAAATTAATTACAAATTAATTTACCATAAATTGGAGTGCCACCCCCGTTAACCCCCTCCCTCCCCCCACAGAGCGCGGTTGGTCAGTCGAGTGGCCAGAAGTCGCTACAATCACTGGACTATGGACCAAACGCATTACGAGTGCGATTTTGTGGGGCCTCTCTTTATAACGACTCTTCATTAGCGCCCCTAAACATTCGCCTACAGTGGTCACTCGTTTTAAAAGGGAATTAATTTAAGCAATCAGTGGCGGGGCTCACTGATATCCGTTGATTTCAGATGGCAATTCGTTATCTAGGTGGAATTGGACAAGCAAGAAATATGGAAAATACAATGGTGAAGGCAGATTTTTATAAAAATAAAATATACCTCAGGCATAATTAATGTGTGGTAACAGAGTAATACCAGTAAGTAAATGTTTATTCTCTAAAAATGTTTAATTCAAAATAAAACAGAAGAATTTTGAAATATAAACAATTCTTAATATTAAATGCAAAATTAATCTCTTGTAAGATTTCTTGATAACCAATTAAGGGTAATTAATTATGTAATGAAATTTTAAAAAAATAATATTTTCTTTATTTGTTTTAGGATATTTTCTATAAAAGCGAAGTTTTTAACTAGGAAATTTTTAAAAAAGCCTACAAAAGACTACAAAATGTAAGTTATTAAATATTTCTCGAGGGTGGGAAATTTTTGGAAGTTTTGTAGTTATTTTAATCAAGAAAATCACAGAACAAACAACCATTCTTTCATTTGAAAAACTTGTGTTTTTGTGTTTTTCAACATTGGGGGCTTTAATTTGGCCTGCATAATATTTGAGCGATTTGCGGACATTTCCCTGATAGCCACATTATACCGCTGAAAGCCGTGCTTTTTTACAACCCTCGATTTGGGCATTGTTTATGCTGATGCAGCAGCCTTGGGCCAAAAAAAATAAGGGGCGGAACATTGAGGCATCAGTCGCATTTTACGGAATGCGGTCAAAAGGACTAATTATGCTAAATGCCAAAACCGCAACAACCAGTTAGCCATGGCCAAAACGCGTCCGCTTCTTTTTTCCGCCTCTGCAGTTGTTACTCGATGTTGTTGGTTGGTTTTTTTTTCCAGTGATGCGATAAACCAAAAATGCTGCACGATATTTCAATTAAATTGGAATGCCGATGGCCATGCATATGTAATGCATTATGATTTTGGGCCAACATTTTAGCTGTATTTTCAGTGGCCAGTGCCCAGTACCCAGTGCCACGCCCCCCGGCGAAAGTTTCTGCAGTTTGCAAAAAGCGATGGGCGGAAGGGCCGAACATGTAAATAACAGCAAAAGTTTTAATTAAATTTTAAATACAAGTTAATTTTTGTGTATTTTCACGCTCCACACTAAGTCTATCTCTTTTTCTCTTTATCTCTCTCGACAAATCCCTTTTATTTAACTTTGTCTATTATTTATCTTTGTGTGTGCGCCGCGCTGAAAATGAGTTATAAATATTTAGTTGTAATTCATGTTTAGTTTGCATTGTTTGCGGCCTTAAAATCGAAATTAATATTCATGAACCAGCGGCGGGAGAGCTTCAAATTTTAATTAGAAATAAATAATTCCAGCACTTGTTGCTTTGCATTTTGCCATTCATAATCCCAATTGCATTGAGGTGATTTGCAAGTAATCATGTTGTACATTTCCAGGCCACACAACGCATATTGATGGCGATTGCCCGTTCTCGTTTCGAATCCTATTTCGATCCTGGATCCAATTCCTGCTCCTTTTCCAGTAATAAACGTGCGTAATCAAGCCATGGCCAGCTATGTATATCTGTCTGAATGACGGGGGCACACAACAAAAGCCGAAGCCAGTTCTCATATGGCACACTGAGAGGAAAGATGGGGGCTCCATTTTTGCTTGACAGGGGAAAAACATTAAGCAAATGACTTGAGAGGCGTGAGTTAAAGCATACTTTTTGGGGCAATATTAATTTCTTTGAGTCACGAAATTTATTAAAAAAGATATGGTTCATTAATTTAACTTTGAAGATAAGTAATAGGAACATAAGTTATTTTAAGGGAAAATTTTAATAATAATTTGATGGCCTTTTAAAATACAGAAAAATGTATTTACTATAAAAAAATGAATTTGAATCTCATTATGATTATTAAAAGCATTATACTTAATGGTTTCAAAGAATACACACTTAAAAATTAAATCAATTTCATAAGTATATCTATATCGTTACATTATCTACTGTTTTAAAGTACCTTATCGGTATGTTCCTACATTTGTAAATGTTAAAAATTAATTTTCATTGGAACATCCTATACGGAATTTAGTGATATGAATTACACATTATAACACACAATTTACACATGATAAATCTAATAATAGCTAAGCATTTCACTTTGGAACACAATAACAACATATTCAAATTTCATAAAGGATTATCATATATAAATTAATTAATGTAGATATTATTTCCCGGTGTATGTGCCAGCACCTGTCTTCCCCTTTTGCCGGGTGTAATATTTGATTTTGATTGAAGTGCAGTCAGGCATGTGCGGCCAAGGAAAAATCGCACGAGACCTTCTGCCTGTTGCCTATTCAGGACCTGCCAGTCCCGAGACCTGAGTCCTGAGTCCGGAGTCCCGAGTCCCGAGTCCGTAGTCCTCTGTCCGGAGTCCGCAGTCCGGAGTTGAAGACGAACGCATAATGAGTGCCAGGCAAAGCCGGAGAGACGGGCTGCAAAAAAATGCATTATAATGCCGCCTGCCAACCGACATGAACGTGAACGAACGCCTCCGGTTCTCCGGTTCCCGCCCCCCGCGTCCTTGTGGGACTCCATTTAAGCTACGTGACTAACGGGCCAGGACTGCAGCCACAGATTCCAGGAAACTGGTTCGCAGAGCTCCCAGAAATGCGAATCGAATACGAAATGGATTGATTGATTTCTTAGAATTTAATATCTGAAATTCAACATTGAGTGTTTACCCAAAACATTTATCACCTTTGCCACTTGCAAATCGTTTATAAGTTGATAAGTAACCGGACATTCTAACTTCTTTCAAACCTTCTTACATACATTTTTCGATTATTTTAAAATGGGAGAATAATACCCAATATCGGACCAAAATAAAAAAACAGAATTTGAATGGATATTGAACTTTTTGGTATACATAGTTCCATAACTGTTTAATGTTTTTCAAAGTGCTTAAAAAAATATACCCCATTGTTTTAAAGGTATACGACTCTGATATATGTAAGTATATCTATAAGCCCATACCTTAAATTTTGTAATATTTTTTTGTGCCAAAATCTTGTTGCCTTAAGGTGTAACATTTAAGAAGTATTTAAAAGGTTGTATAACTTCTAATTAATTGGATAAACGTAAAAGTAATAAAACAAATTGTGGACTTATCACATAAAAATCGTTCAACACCGGATATCACGATGAACTAGTTCCTCTGAGGATTCCACATAAAAATGGCGGCATCGGAACCCTTTGAAAAGTCATCTCGATGCGACCCTGACAGGCAAGGCATCCTGCGCCTGCCCCCAAACACGTTGAGCTCCTTTCAGCCCGGGGCTAAGCCAGCTCAGACTTGAATTCGGACTGAGACCCGGAAAAAGCCGGGAATATCGCACTCCCCCCGCCCCACCCCCCATCGCTCTCCTTCGATGGCTCCTGCTGCACTTCTTCAGCTTCGACTTTCTCCGCTTTTTCACGCCAGGCAATTTTATGGGCTGCATAAATCAGAGATGCCCTCCCCCACTCCCTCCCTCCCCCTTCCCCTTCCCATCACCAAGCCACCAAGTCGTCTGTGGGCGTGGCAGGCAATTTATAAATGACGACGTTATTATTTGGAGCCACCCGAAAACTATATACGTATATATAGTTTAGGCCTTGGTAATTGCCGACACTCGCTTGCGCATGAAAATTTAAAACGCAACAAATGAAAGAAAATGTTTCGGTTTTTTCCCAAGATTTCTTTTTTTTTTCACCCTACACATTTCCAAGTGGCTTTCTGGTTTTGACTGCGAATTAAGGCAGGGGCGAAAGGACCAGGACGAGGACGAGGCCGGCTCTCTGGGCCACAATTTGTTTTGGCCCGTTTTATTTGCCTGTCTGAGGCTGGCGCTGCGAAGAAAAAAACATTTAGGCAACTTGGCCCTTTGAAGGCTCGTGGTCATAAATTCCGTTCTCACCACATTCTCCCTCCAGCCCATTCCATTGCCGCACTTCCTGCGAGTCCTGCGTTTTTCATTTATTCGTTTTCCCAGCCGCTTTTTTGTTTGCCATTGGCAAGGGGCCGGCACAAACATTTTCGTCTGCCAAGGTGCAAAAAACTGTGGCGGCATCAAAAGTCAGCCAAGGCAGCTAAAAATTAAATTCCCTTAAGCCGAAGTCGAGCATTTAATGCTCTGTAATATTAAAGGATCAGTTAGGAATCGAAACATCAACCAAACTAGTTAAAATAACTTTTACATTTAAGAACAAATAGTTTGTTCAAAATATATATATTTTCAAAAAATCTTGTGATTTAAAATATCTAAAAATATGCTGCATTATTTTGAACTTATCTAGGATTTTATAAAACACACACAGTAAGCAAGTAAAGTGTTATAATTTTTCTTGGAAACCCTTCTTAAAAGGGTTATGGGTAGTTATTTTCTGATTTTAAATACTCTTCTTGCTCAAATCAATAAATTTGCCTAAAGCAAATCAGCAATACTGTGCTGCTATATTGCAAACAGACTGCATATTTTTGTTAAGAAGCTTCATTTTAGACGGCATGTCCTGGCAGAGAAAAGCTAAACAAAGCATATTTCTGGCATTGCCGTCTGACTTGACTTTGGCTTGGTCCTTCCTTTGGTTTTGGCCCCCGTTCCTGGCCGCCTTTTTTTGGGCCGGAGAAAGAGAGTGCGATAGAGGGAAATAAGGAATCTAAAATGATAATAAAATATTCATATTAATCTGCTTGGCTCATAAAATATTCAGCTGCGTAATTGTTGGCATTACGTTCGAGTCGAGATCCGGGGCAGCCAGCTATGACGACAGTCGTGCCGGGAGTGCCATCATCATCATCTCCCCGCCCACAGAGGAAATGCCAAGCAAAATCTTACAAGTTTTGTAATTTACACCTGGCTGCCCACCTCATACTTTCCCCACAGACAACACAAAAAAAAACATCTCCGAAAATCAGCTTTAAGGGAAAAATCAGTGGGGAAAATGTGTCAAATGTGTGGGCAAAATAAACAAAGGGAATAATTCAACATGTTCTATTTTAATTCAAAGAAGAATGTTTATAGGTTAACTCTTAAGAGAAAATGACTACTATTAGTTGTTAGAAAAAAACACAACTGTTATATTATAACCCCTACTTAAATAGCAGATAAAGAATTGGAATTATAAAAGGGTAAAAGTTTTATACTAAGCCATTAACAATTTTATTCCTATAAAAGAATTTAGTATACAATAAGTTCCAAATGCTATATATTATAAATAATAATTACAAATAGCAAAGCTTAGCTCTTAAAAAATGTTAAATAATCAAAGGGTTTTAAATGTAAAATGATTTCTTAAACAAATAAGAAATACTTCAGGTTCTTTTATTTGCTACAAAAGATACAATTGTTTGCAGGTGCTTACACAATAAAAGCACATTTAAAAGCGGCTTTAAGGATAAACTCAGGGGATGGGATGAATAAGCAAAGGAAAAACGAATAAGCCAAACCAATGCCAGTCATTGGCAATCCCATTAAGCTATTCATAATTGCTCATAATTTTGGTTGATTTCATTAGCATATGTAACATTTTAATTTGATGTGGGAAGCCGCCAGTCTACCGCCCGCTCCTCCCCCTTTCACCTGTCCTTCCCCCAACACTCACACTCACACTCGCACACACACACCCACACACACAAAACTCATATGCATAATCAATGGAGCCTCATTAACCTGTCGCTGTCTGGTGTGTTATTGTTGTTGCCTGTTAATTACGCAACCCATAAAATATATATTGCTTCTCATCGCGCTTTACATCAGAATGACGTCGATTAACACCTCATAAATGCGTGTGTGTCTGTGTAAGTGTGTGTAAAACCTGTTAATTGGTTTTAACGTTATAAAATTGAAACCGCCGACGTTGTTGTCGGAAGTCGGAAGCCCATGTGGCGTATGCGTAATATATTTCTGAAACGCCGGAAACCGGTGACTTTCCCCACTATCTATCGAAATGGAAAACATCCGTGTTCTCAGCCCTGAAATCGTTTTAAATAAAACAAATATTTTTAAGGCCTTTAAGGATGTATTAACAGTTTTTGTTAGGAAATTTGTTAAATCGAGCTAAATGGTACCACAAAAATAAAATAATAATTTAAAGCGATACTGTGAAATAAATGTTTACCAACTAATAATAAAACTACTTTAGAGAAATACCTTATACCTGTTTAAATAAATAAAAAAAACAATACCTATAAAACCTCCTCACATTTTTCAATGAGATTTCATTTAGTGGAACATAGCTGACCATTAATATTAATATGTTACCAATAATGGCAACACAATATAATACAGGCAAAGGCAAAAAGGACCGCACAAATGAATTTAGTGGTTTGTGTTAATTATGACATTTACCCTGCAATTTTGCTATTCCCGCCCTTAGAACTCAGTCAATATTAATTTATATCGCTTTCGAAACGGATACGGATACCAATATACGAAAACTGGCCCAGATGTGCTTTAATTTGATCTGATTCCGACAATAATTCATAATTGACTTAATAATGGACTCGATATTAATGTTAATTAAGCCCGAACGCACGCCAATTAGTTTTGGGCCCAGAAACTGGCAGCTTTGCCAATTGAAACCAAGACTAAGCACCAAGTTATCCAGGCAAATAAATGTATGACTTTGTTCAGCATTCCGCTACGCATAGACACAGATGAACAAAAATTGAAACATGAAATTGTTGAGCCTGAGACTTCGGCAAGATGTGCGAGGGTTGTACGACAACATTGGCTACTTTGGTACAAATTATTATTACCGTTTATTTATGTTCATAAAATTAGGTGAGAGATTGTTCTGTGAAATATGATATACGAATTTGAAGTTTTTTTTGTTTTAATTTGTCTTTTGGCACCCTTAACTAAAACACTGTTTGGCAAGCTAATGATTTGATATATCGAAAACAGCTGAGTAATAAATAAAATATAGACTTAAGCTAATTGTTGCACTTTTAAAAATGAGCCAAAAACAAGAAAGGAAGCAGTTATTACAAATCGCCTACATTTTGATTTTTATGTCTATATTACGAAAACAATGAAGCTATGTCGATTTTGCGCTGCATTTTGCCATCGTTTCTATGGCAGCTATTTGATATTGTTGTCCGATTTTAATTTAATTAAAACCATAATTCCTTAAAAAAAAATAATTTAAAACAACAAAGTTATATTTTTTTAAAGTTCTTTTTTCCTATTGTTCCTATATGATATAGTCGCCTGATCCGACTCGTTACTACCTGCAATAGAAAGACAACTTTTGGGAATGTTTCAAGCAGAGAGCTTTAAAACTGAGGGACTATTTTGCGTAGAAACTCAATATTTTAACCATTATATCCCAAAGCATTGGTCAAAGATACACAACAAAAATTGGGCAAATTGTGGGTCCCAGTCGAAAGTGGACTGGTAAAAAGCACAACCAATAGTCTGGATTAGACCCTCGCTTTTCGACTGACCATCTGACTCTGTCAAAACTGGCCGCCCAAAATGCCGCCTCCTTTATCCCAGTCATCGCATCTTTATGAAGCTGAAGACAAAATTGTGTTGCATCGTTAGTCTAATTGCATTTTGCCAGGCGACAGTAACAACAGATTCGTGTTCTGCTCAACAGTTGCCCCGACACACATGAAGACCTATGCATATCGAATATATATATATACATATATATATCCAAATATATATATACAGATATGCAGGCATGCGTGAATGTTGCAAGAATCAAGGCAGCCTGGCAGCAGGACACGTACTTCTCGTCCTGCGAAGGCTGATGGCATTTTTTGGTTATTAAGACGATACGACTTGGATCACTGCACTGTCATCGTCACACACACACACACACACCACTGGAACACCAAAAGCCACACACACACACTCACGTAATAACTAGTAATTTTGCAACGTTTATGGAAGATGGAGGAGGTCCAACTTTTGACTCTTGATTTCTCTGGCCCAAATGAACCTGACCAACTCACAACAGCAACAACCGAGCATAACTGGCATTTAGAAAATCGATTAGGGCTTGTCAATCGACAAAGGGATACCCTGTGAGAGGATCATTCAAAGATCTTCAATTGATATGTATATTGTATGGAAAATATGTTCTATATGTATAACAATTTATAATTTTCATAAACAATTTAAGCTCTCTTAGACCTCATTCTATGTTCTATTCTGTAGTAAATCACCCTAAATTCAGTTGATTTTACGATAAGATATTTACGATTTTATTGAAAACTTAGTGTTTTTTGTAGAGCCCCCAGAATCTGATATTACAACTTTGTCTTGCTTTCAGAGAATCAATCTCCCAAATGCTACCCTTTTGCCAACCGAAGTGTGGCCCGCAAATGTGTCGCATTCAAATGAACCAAAACTGAATTGTGTCTGAGCCATAGCCCCCCGCACCCCTGTCACCACGCCCCCTTTTTTGCACCGCCCCCTTTCCGCACGCCACTGGCCACTGAAATCCTGTTGGCACATTTCGTTGTAGATTTTTGATATTTTCATTACGTGCATCTGCCAGTTACGCCTCATTGTGTGGGTGCACAACTACCAGTGTATATATACATGGGTCGGGGGTTAAGGAGTGCATAGATTGTCGTACATGTGTACTGGCCTTGGTTAGTTCCATTCTAGCCGGATTTCAGTCGCTTAATCTCTGCTGACATTTGGTGAAACAGCAGCAGCAGTGAAAAGAGACATCTAAAGAGCGGCCCTGCTGTTTTACAAGCTTATGAATGCGAAAACAACTAGAGGATGTGCACATCTACAACTCAACTGGGGTCCTTTCTTCTGCTAGACATCCTCATCATCCGCATCCATCTGAGCTCTCATAGGCCAAATATGTGGGGTTCAACAATCGCACTGAAAGTCCCTATTCAGCTGTTTCCCTAATATGTACTCACTGCTATATTAACATTGAATTATGCAAATTCAATAAAGTCCAACAGCAATTCAACAAACTAACTGACAGCTCAACCTGCAATGGATTTTCCTCTCCAAAACACAATCGAAAAGGTTCCTTTTACGGAATTTTATTACTTCCACCGTTCTAAATCACAATTATAGAATAACGACAAATTTCTCTCGACATTTTATCGAAAGTTTAGCAATCGAGCAGCACATGATCGATGATCGTCTTGGATGCTGTAGTTTCTGCTCTCCATTCTCCAGTCTCTGCCTCATAATTTGCCACATATATTTTTTTCACTTCACTTCCACCACTCCACAACCTTTCTTATTATTATTTTTTTTTAATGTCTTGACTATTTCTTTCCTTATATATCTTGAAAGGAAATCCTTCAAAATTCATTATCATTATTGATCTGTTGTATTATTTCCTTTTTTCCTTTTTTTTTAGACTAGAAAAGAATTCCTCCTTCTGCAGGATCTTTAATTGTAATATTCCGATTTCTTCACTCTCCAGCTATTTCACTTTTCAGTATTTTTACTCTAAATTTTCTTCACTTACCAGTATTTCGAAATTTTCTTAACTGTACATACTCCTTAATTTCCAGCCTCTGTACTCTACACTTTCATCTTCTTTCAGTTTCTTCACTCCTTACTATCATCCTCTTTAGTTCCTTTAGTCTTCAGCTCTTTACTTGAGTGCTTTCTTCCCTCCTCAGTTTCTTCGCTCCTACCTTTCTTCCTTCTTCAGTGTTCTTGCTATCCACGTTCTTTCTTCTTCTTGCTATCTACATTCTTCCTTTTTCCTTCTGCTTTTACTCTCCACTTTCTTCCCTATTCTGTTGCTTCACTCTCCACTTTCTTACCTCTTCAGTTTCTTCACTCTACATTTCTGTACTTTCTCTTTACTTCACATTACTTTTTTCGCTCCACATCATACTCTCCTCCTTTCAATTCCCTTATCTTGGACCTTCGATTTCTCCACTCAAACTGCTCTCTTCTCTTAGCTTCTCATTCCTCCCCCCTTCCCTTGTTCACCACTCTGTGCTCCTCCCCAAAAGTTCATAGCATTAGGCCATCCTGACGTCGCCGCAACTGGATCCTGGGCACCGTGCGCCAGAAGAGAATGGCCCCCCGATTGTGGCCCCCGCGGGCGTAGAGATCCGTGAGGCAGTCGGCCCAGTGGTTGTAGAGCGGCATGCTCGGCGGCTCGCAGGCGGCGAGTGGTGCTCCCGTGCCCGCCATGCAGGCGGAGGTTCACCTCCAGGGGATACATCATCAGGCTGGCCAGCATCTGGATGATCACGGCATTGTACTGCTGCTGGTTCCGGCTCATCGGCAGTAGTCGCTGGCACAGGTGGCTCACACAGCTAGTAACGGCCAGGACGGTCCACCGCCCAGGAGGCGTGGCACAATGCCGGCGAACAGTCCCGCATATCCTTCGCTCTTCATCAGCACCATCAGGCTGGCCAGGACTCCCTCGTAGACGCGTTCGCGACCCACAAACTGGGCTATCTGGCGCACCATCACCACGTAAAAGGGTTGCGACAGCGCCACTGCGGTGGCCAAGCGGATGCTGTCCCTCGTCAGGTTCCACCAGAACTCCTTCAGGCTGAGCTCCTCTTTGGCACCCCGCTTGTAGGGACCGAAGTGCAGGACGGCCAGCAAGACATCGCCGAGCAGGAAGTCCACCGTGCAGGCGGCCAGCCGAGCAGTTAGGCCACGATACATGCCCAAATAGCCATCCACCTGCTGGATGTGCTGCACATACCGGTGGACGCCGGGCAGGAAGAGGCGGGGTCGTCGGTGGAACAGCGCCAGGTGGAAGGGCCGCGCCTGGAGCGGCTCGTGGCCCAGCTGGATCAGGACCTTGGCAAACTCGTAGGGATACAGGAGGAGCATTGTAGCCCAGGCGCAGGCAAAAGCGCACCACTTGATTGGGTCTCCCGTGATCGGTGGATTTCGATAGCGATGTGGATGTGGTTGTAGTTGTGGCCAGGGATAAGGAAGGCGATCCCCGGCAGTGGACCACCCGATCCCGACCAGCTTGCTGCTGGCTAGGAGGCCTCATCGAGCGGGGAGACTCCACGGGTGACTCCACCACCGGTTCGGTCCTCTGACCTTGACGTTGCACCACCACGGTGGGGCGTCGCATCAGGGCACTATTGTCCGCATCGCCACCACCCAATCCCAATCTGAATCCCGCTGCCTGGGCATCGCGACGATTGTACTCCATGTGGGCCATTGTCGATTCCTTTCCGCTATGTCCTCTGTCACTTCGCCAAAAGCCAACAAAACTCGAATTTAGTCGAACGAATGGATGATCTAACCGAATTCCCCTTTAGTTGGAAAAATAATGCTTATCGATGGGCGAACTTTGGCATATAGACGTTACGTTTGAAATTTGAGTCGAGGTCTGCTGGATTTTCATATATTTAATAAGAGCAAACTATAATTCCAAATACTGAAGTCTCAAAGAACATAATAATAAAAAAGCAAACTTTTGACCTAAAATTATGGTACCCTCTGCAAGTGTATTAAAATGAAAAAAATCGACCCAAAAATGCATACCAAGATTTAAACGCAGATTTTTAGAGACCCAATTAATTAGAAGAAAAGTTATGGGCTTAGAAGTACAGGTTTTAGGTCACTTTTCTGCAAAGCCATTTTTCGAAATTTGGAAAGGTTTAAATTCAGATTTTTAGAGACTTTTAAATCGGAAAGAAAAGTATATAAATACTTTATAGGGCCGGAAATGTGCCCTTCACTGCGTTGCTAAACTCTTGAGTGAAATTATAATACCATATGCAAGAGAATAAAAAATTATAAATCAAAATGAAAATATTACGTTTCAGGTTTTATTCGAAAATTACTCATACGACATGTAATCCCCTTCTGAAATGTTTGTTCTACAAATATAAAAAACTGTGCTATAAAATTAAATATGTAGCCAAAAAATATTTTAAAATTTGAATAAGCTAAAAAGAATTAAATAATAGTTAGCAAAAAGCATTTTAAAAAAATTTAAATGATACATTTATTACATCTTCATAAAGTTATAGTAAAATTACGTATACGACATGTGCCCCACATTTCTTATACAAATGTGTGGCGCATGTTTATTAATAGTACAAAAGCGAATAACTATTGATAATATTAACTTATGTATTTGCAAGTAGATACAATAGAATGTGCATTTATTTTTGTTTTATCCTTATGTAAGCCATTAAACTTTAATATTACACATTTCTTTTAAAGAAGACCTTAAAAAAAGAATTAAAATGAACTCATTAGCGATGCTTTATTGGATTCCATTCCCTCGATTCGTACCCCAACTTGCCCCAACTTCTTCTCCACTTGATAACAAATCCGAAAAATGGCAGCCACTCCCTTTTTGAACGGGGAAGCCCCTGCCGACGGCTCTCACTTACTTTTGCAACATGAAATTTCAATTAGGGCTGACCCCGCATCCGTTTTCTGTTTTTCTGGTCAATTAAATGCAACCATATTGGCGACTCCTGCACTCCGCATCCCAATCTCCAATTGATTGCATTTTATTTTTTCGAAATCCGTTAAATTCTAGTACCGAAGTCGAGAAAATACACAGAGATGTTGAAAATCAGAGAAGAGAGGCTATTTGCATCAATATAAATAACTGGCAATTAAAAGGAGCTTTGCAACAATAAAGCCGAAAATCGCTTTACAAATATTAAAAGGAATTATCTTTGGACAATCATATATATTTTTAAAATTTAAAAAGCATTTATAGCCTAAAGTTCAACAACAATATTAAGTTGGAACGGTATTTTTTACCCATCAAACGACCTTGAATTCGGCCAAGAGTAATTACCCCACTGCATATCATTATTTGATGACCCACAGCAATTTTCCACTTACTTAGATAGTGCGGAGCTCTGTTGAGTCAGTTGGGTTCGGCCTCTGGAGCATGGAAACCAATCACACAACCCAGTGCCCAATCGCACCCCACCCTTAACCCATTCCCAGCATTAACCCCCCAATGGCAATCGCATGCAATCCATTCTGACCAAGCGACCGAAAGCAAATGCAACTTATGCGACACGCACAGTTGATTAACAATGTCGCAATTTTTGAACCGAACCAACGTCGAAAATCTCTCCGACCCATGGCTAAAAATACACGTAGAAAAAAACAAACACATATCAATTGGAACTAGTAATTTCAATCTTTCATTATTTTATTTATTAAAATGTAAGACAGAATTGAAATTTAAACAGTAATAACAATACCAATAATAAACTTGCTAATTAAATTAAATATTTTCATTAATAAATTAAAATTTATTTGGAGAATTTGTGTTTTTTAAGCACTCATTTTTGGTATTATATACACCTAAGAAAGGGGGGTTTCTACATGAACAAATTTATCAAAATTTGAAGTATTATTTCCTGTGTAGCCCCACCCACTGAACCACTAGATTACCCCCCGGCCCCCCTCCACCTATCCGCCACACACACTGGCACGATTATTGCACATCACTAATTAGTGATGTGTGCGACGCATCGCGCCTAAAATTTCTGACCATCAAAGGGGGGAGTGGGGGAAGTGGGTGGCAAAGGGATGGGCATCCAAAGTGGGTGGTGGGCGGGTGGTTGCCAGGGGGTGGACTGGCCGTTGGCAGAGCGAGACCTGACGTTGACATTCCACTAACAGTGAAATTGTTTTCCAAATCCTAAGCTTGCATGTTAGCCACAAGCAACAACAGCAAGCATCATCGCAAAGGGAGTGGTGGTGGTTGTATAGATGAATGGGTGGTGGGGTAACCAACAACGGCAGCAGCGAATGAATGGCAATGAATGCGACACTGGACGGCAGACAGCAGGCAGGAGCATTTTCAGCACCATGGCCATGGCCATGCTTCACCGATGGCCACCACCAACGGAGCACCACCCACTCACCACCACCTACCACGCACCGCCCACTTACCAACACTACCGCGCTGCAGAGGATCCCACGTTGCGCGTGTGGTAAACAGTGAACTGTTCGCATTTTCCCTGACTCCCTCGCTTTGGTTGCTGCAGTTCTCTAACAGAAAGGGAACATCAGCAAATATAATTTGAAAATTTTAGTTTTGGAAAAAATTAATTTATTTACATTACAAAATTAATTTTTTACATTTTTAAGAACATAATTGGTCATTTTAAAAATAATTAGCTTACTAGGAATATTAAAAGGCTAATAAGTAACTTTCAATTTTCGAAAACAATATCCCTTTTTTCCTGATTTCCACAAGCTAATTTTATTTCACAAGTAATATAAAAATATTATTTACTTACAATTGTAATTTTTTTATTTTTAAAAAATTTAGCAACACTTAAACAAAAACCCGTACGACATATTAATTGAAAACTTCTTTAAATATATATTTATAATCAAATCGAAAATCTATCAAAATACATTTATTTCATTTAAAACATAGTGAATTATACAGTTCTACTTGCTGACCAACAATTTGACATCTTCTTGTTGCATTTGCACTCAAACATTTTTTTGGAAGAGTAGTGGACAACGCTGCTGTCTGGGGATTAATACTGCCGGATGCAGTGCGGAAATCAAAATGCTATGGCGGCCAGCCATCGGACACAATGACGAGCGGATGGAGCCCGCTACCGAGTGCCATTCCCGAAAAAAACACACAACCCGGAAAAAACCCCAAACGATTCGGAATCAAAATGGAACTGGGAATGGGAATCGGAATCGGACGAGGTTTCGGGGGCGGTAACAGCAGTTTAAATGGCAACTAATCGCAAAAGGCAGTTGCTCCAAGCTCTTCTGCAGGGGAAAATATACTTTGGTGTCTAGGTTAATTTTGAAAATATTCAAAATATTATTTTGTATAAAAATGTGAATTTTTATCGAAATTTGTTGACTTCAGCATTTACCAGAAAAATGTCTTTATTATATTTAAACTATAAAATGTATATTGTAACTAACTTGACTTTCTAAAAATTAATTGGTGCCATTTGTCAATAAAATAATTGTATCGGATTTTTCTTAACTTCCTACAATTTGGTTGAAAGAGATTACAGTGTTATAAAAAAATGTATTTTCAAGTACAGATTTTTTCTTTTCGTGTGGCAGAGCGCATCGGACATTTGGATAGCTATGTGGAGGTGTTTGCATAATGAATGAGCCCCAACCAGCGGCAACAACAGCCGCTGACCATCAACTGCGGCTCCCGAATTGGAAAAGCGGGTGGAAAATGGGGAAAATGGGGAGAGAGCAGACTTGGTCTCACGCACAAGACAATGAAATCAACGACAAACGCAAATGTGATCAATTACAGTTTGTGAATTTTTAACAGCAAATGGCCAGAATACCATTGTTGTGCATTTGCGGTGGGGATGGTGACTCTGGGCAGCCAGGGTTGCCAGCTCCATCTTTGCAGCCGCATGGAAATGTGCCCGGAGTTCCGGCCAACCCAGTGAAGGGCACGGCAACAAGTCATTATTGTAATTATGTTAATATTCACCAGTCCTTATCCACTCGCAGGACATCCCGGGGAGAGCGTACGTGTCCCGGGAAAATAAGACTGTGACAGCCAGGCGACTGGAGACTAGACTGCTTGATGGCATGGCCATAAGGCCGGAAGTCAGTCAATTTGCGTATAATTTGTTTATGAGCTTCGCACACACACACACACACGCACCGGCAAAAAACGCCTCCAGAACGGATACGGAAGCTGGAAATTCTGAGCAAGGAAACGTTTTGATTTCATTCATTCTACAAGAACAGCGCTGGTCAGAGTAATAGTAAAATATTTCAACATATAATTAAGAATGAGTTTAATAATTACTTTCCAATTTGATGCGATACCTTTTTCTTTTTTTATTAATTTTTTACTCCTTTGTTAAATTAATCAATGTTAATTGTCTTAAAATAAAAATCAATAAATTAGCTCCCGAAGAAACTCTTTTAAAAAAAGTTACGAATTTGTATAAATTGATTTATTACCCACTTATATTATTAGTTTCTATTTTTTCCTATTTTTATAATTGAAGAAACGATTTATTGACAAAGGTGGTTATTTTTTGACCGCAGCTGTGCAGCTCTGAGCTTTTGACACAGTCATTGCTTGGAATTTTTAAACACTTGACTGAGTCTGGAGTTCATCAGGTTTGGTGCCATGTGGAAAAGTGTATTAAAAATGAAACATCAGTTTAAGCATTTAAATCAAACCAAATACAGTCCAAACTGAAAAGCTTTAATAACAATTTATACGAATTCAAGAGAGAAAAGCTTAGAATATTTGGTTCAATAACATTTGAGAGCTCTCAAAAGCTATATTATTTGCATAAAGTGAATAAATTGTTGGTAAAATGTTGGTGACATAAACAAATATATTGGAAATCAATAGATATATTTATATTATATTCAAAATGTGTGTCATTTTAAGAAGGAAAATACCAAAACAAATTTGTTGGAAAAAATGCATTTTAAAGCTTTAAATTATATCACGAATAATTTAATCTTTATTATATTATTATTAACTATTCCTACGGAAACATTGAGTCAACTGCATATGAAAATGTATCTTGTCAAAAGGGTAACAAGAGGAGAACGCTATAGTCGAGTGCCTCGACTATTAGATACCCGTTACTCAGCTATCCAGAAATCCTTATTGAGAATTAACGTTGACTCTGTTAAGCACCTTGGCCAGCTGTTCCAAGTCATCCGTTAGATGGCGCCATGAAGGCGGAAATGTTTTTTTGGGCGTTAGAGTGGGCGTGGCAAACTTTTATTAGGCCAATCGATATTTATTGACGAAACAAATACATATCAATTAAAATTTTCATAATATCATCAAAACTGTGGCCACAGCTTGTGGCTTGTGGGCGTCAGAGGGGGCGTGGCACCATTTTGAAACAACTTGCGCTGCGTAGGAACTCCTAAAACCTACATGCAAAATGCCAATCTTCTAGCTTTCAGCGTTCATACGGACAGACAGACGGACAGACGGACATGGCTAGATCGGACTCGGCTAATGATCCTGAACAAGAATATATATACTTTATAGGGTCGGAAACGCTTCCTTCTACCTGTGACATACTTTTGCACGAATACAATATACCCTTTTACTCTACGAGTAACGGGTATAAAAATAAGTTTGTTTCCAAAGTACATATTTTGTCACATAGCTTTTGAATGTCAGTCATATCTGGAAGGAGCTGTCGAGTGGATTCCTATTTCTATTTCTTATTATGTTCAGGTTCTGATTTCGGAGATCTCTACACAATTGCGAGCAAAATTTCATATAGGCAAGCAGGCAATGGCAAGGTACCTAGCACAGATCATTTACTTGGGCGCCCAGGTGGTTGGGCGGGGCGCTGGTGAAGACGATGCGCCAGGAGATCGAGGCCTGCCAGGAGGCGGCCCGGCTCCAGGAGACACTCCGGGCCAACGAGCCCAGCGGCAGGGATGTGGCGGTCAAGGGGAGGACCCTGCTGGAGGCCCAGCAGATCCTCAATGTGAGAGGATCTGAGTGACCGCCAGGCGATCGAGGCGCACTACCAGCATTTGTTCCGGGCGAACGAGAAACCCTCCGGCGGCAACCTTCTACATCCAGTCGAAGGTCTTTCGGGCCAAGGAGCGGATCGACCAGGAGCTGGCCAAGCTGGAGGAACGGACCCGTTCCGCATCACCTACAGCCCGATTGCAGTCCCAATTCGAGACCAAAGATCCAGACCACTAGTGCCGGTGATCATTCCCAGCCATATTTTCCGGCCTGGCTTCTTCATGGGTGTGCATCGATCTGTCCTGTGATGTTAGTTTACCAAATTCTCTTCGAATTTCTAATCATGTATATATTGTAAATTGTAAAATAACTATATTGAAACTTATCAATTACAATTGTTTCATTAATTCTTGATTATGAAATGGGAAACCGGTTAGCAACAATTTTTAATTTTGAACTTTTATAAATGCTAAGATTTATATTACTTATGCGCTGGTAATATTTTTTATTTCCACTTATCTTAAAATTAATATTTATGTGTTTCTTTCAATCCACATATTTTCCAAACTTCCCATCTATGTTAATACTTCCATAAATTATCTGATTTAAATAGTAATTTAAATAATTTTTAAACCTTAAACCACTTATGTTAAGCTGCTTTTAATATTTATTTGTACTTTCCACCCACTTATTAATTTAAGCTTTCTATTATTATATATTGTTTCCATAAGTTACCTGATTTAAATAGTAATTTAGATCATTTTGTGAACATTTACCCAAACTTGCCGTTGATATTTATATGCACTTTCCACCCACCTATTATCTTAAGCTTGCCATTAATATTTATAATTCTTTTAATTAACTGATCTAAATTGTATAGGTGAAAAACGGGTAAGTCTAGTGAGGCCATGAAAATCCCCAAGTTGGCCATGACATAAGCTGTCAAATCGAATTTTTGATTTGGATCGACCTAAGGGCCTGAGCCCCAAATATTTTCAGTTTCGCTTGTAGTCTCATCGGGGTAACAGCTCTCGGCCTAAGGTTAAAATTCAAATTTTCGTTCAAATTTTTTTGTGATTTACGGGTAAGAACAAATCGTTCCCTTTTTTTAAGTTCTGGTCTAACACAAAATAAGTATTTTAGAAATGTTTTTAGGGTCGACAAAACACATTTACCTGTAGAATAGCCCCTGGATTTAATGTAACGAGTCCTAAGCAAAATTCTAATACACAGTGAATACACAACACTACACTAAAAAAAATGTAAAAAAAAACACGCACGCAGACACATTATACAACTAGATACCTACAACAAACACTAACGAATTTATAGGCGGGCCATAACTCAAGATACCGATTGATGATGAGTACATGCACGAATGTTTGCTATGACTTTATTCAAATTAATATACTGACGTGGGAACTGTAACATACACATACACAAGTTGGATATGCTATTTAAACACAGAACAAGTAATCGCTTCATGACATATCGCCAATTCAAATTACAATTAAGGATGCAACAACTCGGAGACGCGCAACATTAATCGCATTGCAACAGTAAGTTATCCGTTTAACAACGATATATGTATATATATATATTTTCGATCTTCTCTCCAGCTTAGGAATAGATGTCAACAGATTTAGGACTTCGTTCGTTATCCAGAGAAATGGGTTGGTATTACGCTGCAAGAATCTGGCAAGAATTGCTCTGAAATACCCTCACTTTGCAGCTATTCCAGGTATTTCACTCAGTACTGGGGGCTGCGCGATTGTGGATGGTGTATTTACAGGAGATTCTTAACGTTAATGTCTAGATGTGTTGTAGTTCACAGAATACTCTATTGTACACGATTTTACTTGGAAAAATGTTGGTCTATGTTGTCCATACAAAGAAGAAAATAAACTTATAAAAAACTTTTTAAAATTAAATATGGTTTTGTTATTTTATTTACTTTCATGCTTAGCTTATAGTTTAGCAGCAGACATAAGCAACATACAATATGTTACAAAATAAATGCCATTTTTGGGCAATGTAACATTTATCAAGCTGCTTTACCACAACTACAAAGTGCTCGTAATTCCCTGGCTCTACTTTAAACATAATTTCATATTTAAATATTTATTTTTACTATTTTGCTACGCATTTAAAATCAAAAGAGCAACAATTTACATTCAAATGGCGTTTAATATCTGTTCGGGACATGTCATTGATCTCTATAATGAGGCACGTTTTACCAAAGCAAAAGTTCGCCCATTCACACACATGCATATTGTATTATGGCAATTTTCAATTTGTGTGTGCATTTAAAATGCAATTTTCCCAGGCAAAGCGAGAGGTGTGGCTCAATAAAATTCAAGTGATTTATTTATACGCATTGTTGGACGAGCGGCGAGAGGGACGAAGGGCGGCGGTTCGGCTGGCCAACTCTTAATAAAAACAATTAAGCCAAATTGGCCACAATTGTAGTCAAAAATGAAATAAAAACCCAAATAAATTGAAACCGAAAACGGAAACGGAAAACAGCTGAATAAAAAAGAACGCACACACAAGTTGATCAAGATGGCGGAAAATGAGTGGTGCAAGTGGAAAAGTGTGTGATGGTGCAAAAAAGGCGAGCACTTAAGTGGAAATGCAGTCGAGTGTCGTCATCATCATCAAGGGGGCATCGCAGCAAACTTTCACACAAGTGCGGAAAATCGAGAAGGGTGACACTTCTACAGGTAGAAAAATATGGAACTCAAATTCTCATTAGCCTTAAATATCCAGTAAATGTCCATTAAAATTGATAATTGAATGCAAGTTATTAGTCGGTCTCTTGAAATAAGAATAATATCGTACATTTCCTACCGATCTTATACTTAAAAAGAATTAAATATTTGGATTACTTATTTAGAGTTATAAATTTTAATTTTATAATCATTACTGTTTTTATAAAAAGAAAACACTTTTATTTAATTTTTAAATATTATTTAATAATATGTTAAAATGCTTAATACTATGCTTTTCTTTCTCTGCACTTGCAGATATTGGCAGAAGTGCAGCAACAAATGAATGAGCAGCAAAGTCGACGATGCGATTTGCGTTCGTCTTAGCCTCTCTTGTGTTTTTTATGCGCTCTTTTTACTTCTTAGTATGGAAAAAACTATTCAAGTCTAATGGCACGAAAAGAGAATAATGACGCACAATACACTTCGACAGTTTAAGCGGATTCACATGATTACAACCGAGTGGAGAGAGGAGAAAGTCGAGTGGAGAAAGCCGAGAACGGAGTGCGAGCCGTAAGTAATGATGTCTGTCGATGTTTGCAGAAACTTGTTAACCATTTGAAGGCGAACAAATGTCGAGAGCATTAGACATAGTTATAAGGGAACAGTGGGTGAGGTTTAAAAGCCGCTCACTAAATTATATAAAATACTATACATCGCTTGCATTTGCCCAATGACACACAAAGTCATTGCTTTTGTCAACTGTTTTGAAATTAACGATTCTATAAAGTTTAAAAACCTAAATATAAATATTTTGTATATTCTAATCGAAAACAAAAAGTTACCTTATAAAAGTAATTCAATTCCTTCTATTATAAGAGTTTTAAAAACATCAGCTTCTTTTAATTCGAATATATAAAAAAAATCAGGTTAATTTAAAAATACATCTGTTATGAAAAATTAGCCAAATATCAGCTTATTCTTGGATTTGATAAACAAAAAAATGTCTTTAAAATTTTTTTTTACTTTTTTTTAATCAATTAGAGGCGAAAGGAACGTTCTTAAAATTTCAAAATTGAAAAAAATGTAGTTTGCTTTTTATATTTTCGTACTTTAAAAGCATAACTCGATTTTAACTTAAACAGAACTACAATAGAGAACAATAAGAATCCCTTTTCTTGTAAGGAAATTATTTTGTGATTCATTATTTCTGATCGCCAAATGTCTGAATGTACCCACTGTGCCTGTCCTTAGATTCAGGATCCAGGCTGCAGGATCTGGCTCAACTTGAGCCGTGGAGCAGTCAACAAATGGCCAAAGATAATGCATCCCCGGAGGGGCGTGGCAGGTGCCCGTGGGAGTTGCTAGTTTTCCCAAATTTATGGCTTTTAATTGCGTATATTTGACAGGAGCTGAGAGGCGCATTCATGGGCGATAAGTCAGAACACAATTCGATTGCCCAATAAAGTTGCTGGTTAGGTGGGAAAATAAAAATGACGAGAATACATGCGAATATTGCATTGCGGCTTGAGGGCGGGATAAAAATGCCAGGCATGTACAATATGTGTCTCTCTGATTTCCTAATTCAATTATTATTCAAATCATATAATTTCATCTTTATGGCACGCACCAACTGTGGTGGCGGTGGCGGTGGCAACCCTGGCAGCATGCAATAATCACATTACGTATACGACCGCAGGACCGTGCATATAAACTACATAGCGAAGTGGGGAATGTCTGGAGTGGGCCAAATCCAATTTCCCGCTGCGCATATGAGAGTTGTCAGCTTCATTCCTTTATTATGCCATTTCTTCGCGACGCTTTGTCTCCGGCTTATCCTTCATATGCCCTGCATTTATTTTATTTTGCATATTAATATTGTTAAAAGCGAGCCGCCCGTTGTGCTCCACAAAATTAGCCCGCCATTCATGCCGCATTCCGGCCATGTTCATGCCATCTTGTGTGGATGTGGATGTGGATGGGCAGCGTCTGTCGGTCGGTGAAAGTGGGAGTGGGAGTGGGAGAAAGCGGGTGAAAGCGGGCACGGAGGCCATATCAATTTACCCACCGGAAGGCACGCAGCAGCAACATCAGTGGCAACAAAAGAATGCGACCCGATTCTCGGCGGGAGTTCAAAAATCGTAAACATATCCCACCGTGGGTGTGGATATCCATGAATACATTACAGGAAAAGCTCACAAATTGCAGACTATTCAAACATTACAACAAATTATTACCCCACTTAGGTAAGACTGAACAGTATTCAAATATATTTAAGGCTTACAAAGAATGTTTTATGGTGAAAATTCAATACTTTTAGAAGTATATTTTAATTGAAATTTATAGGAATGTGTAACATATAATATAAAACATGGACATAAGAGTTATACAGTTTGCTTACTTTATTTTAAATATTATTTTGAAAAATGTTCTTCATTTGTATTCATATTGTTAATAACAATTGCATTTTCTTTATTCCAAATATTTATTCGTCTGCCAGTTATTTATTTTCGGTGGATATTCATTTTAAAAGTTGTAATGAGCTGTAATTTTCACTGTAGCTATATAATATGAATGCGTTTGTCCGTTTGTATGCACTTATTAATGCGTATTCATTGTCACATCCGGCACGAGGAAATTATATTCCTCACAGGGCGTCTGATCCTGGTGGCCCTTAACTCCCCCCTTCCCCCCTCACACACACACACAGACACACTTACACACACACAATCATCGACTCATTCGGCGGACTTGCCTTGCCTTGCGGAGAGCAGACGCTTTTCTTTTGTCAATTTAATTGAAATAATTGCAAAAATGCAAATTGAATGGACAACAGTTGACACTGATATTAACCATGGACGATGGCCAGCAGCGCAGGAGTCGGAGCAGGATCCGGCGAAGGACATGCTCCCGCCGCGCAAGGAGCCTTAATGAGCTAACGAATGTACGCCGGATAATTGAGTGGAGA
The DNA here is from genome assembly GCA_036346975.1 of Drosophila prolongata. Classification (NCBI taxonomy): domain Eukaryota; kingdom Metazoa; phylum Arthropoda; class Insecta; order Diptera; family Drosophilidae; genus Drosophila; species Drosophila prolongata. The sequence goes on from JAYMZC010000318.1 coordinate 72,227, forward strand.
CCACATGTGCAGCTGGCCAGGCGACCAGGTCGGGATCATTGACCTCCCTCGCGGATCGGGGCTGCAGTTCCCCTCAGGGACTGACATTTAAATATATGTCGGGGCCGGGGCATAATACCTGCAAATTATGGCACTAGTTTGTAAGGCAAAATGGGGTTGGTAGTAGAAGTTTCCTACCTTTTTATTTCATTGGCCTTGCAGCGTTTCCTGCCGACCTTCCTTTCAATTAAAGAAGAACCCATCAATATATAGTTATTTGTATTGTTTTCAATGGAAATCAAATGCTCTTTGGTAAACGTAAGGCTTAAAGGTTCTTCATATAATATACATCTGTGTATTAAATGTATTTTATAATACCCAAAAAAAGGCACTTAACCAGGAAAGTCAGGAAATTATTTTATTTATACTCTGCAATAAGAGATGACTTTTAAATTTAAAAAAGTTTATTTGATATTTTTCGTTTCCTATATGAACGAGTGGTATTTTATATTTAATATCCAGCTAGTTAAGGATATAAGTCCTAAACGGAATGAATAAATATATGGGATACTATATTTTTATGAAAATACCAATATTGTAAATATAATACTTACTTGTTAGACTGTTTTTAAAATAATTGTATAGTCCCTATTTGTATTTTTAACTTTGTTTTTTGAGTGGAGTAACGATCTGCTGTATTTAAAGCTCGGATAAATCCAGGGACTCCAGTTGGCACCTCGGCAATCCGTAATGAGTGGCCAACATTGGCCACATTGTGCGGCAGTGGCTCCCGCTGCCCGTGGGCGTATCGTTCAGGGGGCGTGGCCGGATGTGGCGGCTGTGGAATGAACTCTGTCCTAAGCCGCGTCCTCATCGAATGTTGCCGATGTCGATGTCGATGATGTTGCTGCTGCTGCTGTGTCTGGGCAACTTCCGTTGCAGCAACAATCCCAAAATGTGCGCGGGAGTCCCTTTATCCTGTCGGTGTATATGTGCCGTTGTCCTTTTATCCTTTGCGTGGGCGAGACCGCAGGTTGCACCATAATTGTGTTGATTAGCTAATTAGATGTAATTTCGCGGCCGGAAATTGGCAGTTGCTGTAGTCGGGCAGCCATTAGTAGGACAATTTCTATTTCTAGAGCCCCTTCCATGCTAATTTTTAAGTGCAGCAGCAGCAGCAGCAGCAGTTTGAGTGCGAGAGGATAATATCGTCATGAATATGTTTGTTTAGCGCGCAGCCATGTCTCGCCTTGAAGGTTTCCGCTCCATCAGATTCAGACTAGTCCGCCCAAGGGCGGTTGGGGGAGCCACGCCCCGTCCCATCCATGATGGTGACGTAAAAGTCGCGCCATAAAAATTCATTGCCAAACGAGCCAAAGTATTGCCGCAGTGGATGAGGATGAGGATGTGGCAGTGGCAGTGGCAATTGCCCAGAGTAGTCCAGACTGAGCTGCAAAAAGCTGGGTAACGGATCTGAAAGTTGAGCTGAACCGCAAGACGCGACATTGGACGGAACCGCCAATCGAGGCATCATTTATTTCGGCTTACATGGCGTATGAGTGATTTTTTTATTGAAAAATTCGGTTTTATATTTTTATTATTATTAATAATAGTTGTCTTAACATTGTAACCGGTCTTCTTGTCTTGTAAATTAATAGTTTAAGAAACTTTTAAAATAAAAACTAAAACAATTTTTTCTTTGGATGCAGTTTAGTTAACACGCTTTCAGCCCTTCAACAAAATTAAGTTTATGTTGTAAACATTTTGCATGTAATTGTTTTCCACAAACTGTAAATGTTTTTTTTTATAGAAATTTTATCTAAGCCTCTTTTATTTTACGAAAAAGCGGCATGTGAATGATGCATAAAACCAAAAATAGGAAACATTTTATAAAAAAGGAATTGCACAAAGTTTTCTTCCCTTTTTCTTGCCTTTCTCCTGAACAGCGCAGCGTATTAAAGAGGTTTTGGGGTGTGTGGAAAACGGAAAATGGAAAATGGAGATGGGAAGTGGAAGTAGGAAGGGGGAGGGCAGAAGCTAGATGGGATGTATCGCCTCCGACGCTGACTGCGACTGCTTCGAAAACGACATCGCAGGCAATGAGCTTAAGTTCAATACATTTACTTGAATTTCCAGCAAACGACAAGGACGAAGACGATGTCGTTGACTAGTTGGCTCCCAAGGATGAGTTGGAAAAGTGGAGGGCGCAGATTGGGTGGCTGGAAAAGCTAGGACGTTGGCGAACAACACGGAGAGCAACAGTTTTTGTTATCATTTGATTTGGTTTTCATATCATTGTAGTTTAGTTAAAATCGCATCATAAAAACCATATGTCTTTTAATAAACGGATAATGCATAAAACTATGCACTTAATTAACTTGGATATTTTATAGTTTATCACTAGTTTCATATTTATTTTAATACTTTGCAAAAATATCCAGATTCATTTTAATTTATAATTCCTTTTCATTCAAGCTTAAAATTCCAGACAATCAACTATGATTACCACATCACATTTACGACAAATATAAATATTTTTCGTATATAAATATTAATTTTTGCCAGTGTAAAAAGCCATAGCCGAGTAACGTTGTGCCCATTACAGACAGTTTTTGTGGCGAGAAATTTCAAAAAGCTCAAATGTGCGAGGCGATAAGCAAAGCAGCAAGAGATTGGCAAGAATGGGTGAGTGGGTGGGTTGGTAAGGGTCGGGTAAGGGGCAGGGGCAGGGGGGTAAGGGGTTCAGGGGGCAATGGCAGCACTTACATGTAACCAGTCGATGGCGACAACGGCAGCCGCAAATGTTGCAAGGATTGCCGGCAAGAAGCACACAAAATTGATGTCTATGTGTGCGGTGGATGGTTTTGGGTGTGTTGAGAGGGGGGAGGGTGGTGAGGGCTGTGGACCGCTGAAGGACAACTATTCAAAGGGGGAGGGGGAGGGGGAGGGGGTGGCAGATCGGTGGGGGCTGATTCGCCAGCGCAAGTTTTGGTTTTCAAAATTTATCGCTTTTAGATAAAACGTTTTGCGTTTTTACGATACGAGCAGCGAACACTTTGGCCAACTATCCTGGAAGCCATCCTCCTCGCAGCTGGAGGGGATGTCCTTTGTTGTGGATGAGGAGGGTGGAAGTGGCAGTGGAAGTGACTCCCGCCGTTTCTGTGGATTATGAAGTAATTTAATTAAAACGCCTGGCCCGCAAATAAATCCGGCATTATTTATGCCGCTTCGCAGGAGAAACGTGACATCTCCGGACCGGGTTATTAGTATTATTTCCTCAGATTGTTCGAAAAAACATTAAGTTTTAAGGAATTTATTTAAGTCACTTTACACTAACAATAGGGAAATGTTACCATTTTATTTTCTTACTCTTTGATTTAAGTGTTTATGGTTTTAACATAAAAACTTTGGTAGGCAGAAAAAACACAAATTTTGATTTTTGTTTGCAATAACCTTAGCTATTATTCTTGCAACCCACGTTGTAAAAACTTAAATTTCTCAAATAAAATGAGAACCAAAAATAAGTTAAATCCTAAATAGCAATGAAAATAATTATGTTATACCTATACAAATTGTGTACTCATTTTCTATTCCTAGCTATTTTTGTTACTCTTTTGCCAAGTTTTACCCTGGGCAGCAGCACCTCCACGACGAAGACCACCACCGCCCCCAGATTGGCCCAGAGGATGAGCCAAAAGAGGGCGGCCAGTTCCCGCATGGAGAGCACATTCTGGCGCACGGGCGCCACCTGCTGCTCCTCCGCCTCCGACACGGGGATCGCCATCGATCCCGTCCAGGGTGCTGTACGAGGTGGAGGCGATCCTGGCCACACTCTCGTCCGCCTCATCCACGGCACTCACATACTGCCGCGTCCAGTGCTCCAGGAATCCATGGGAGTGGGCGTGCTGGATCTGCTTGTCCAGCACACCCACCAGATGCGAGTGGCGCCGCACATAGAAGGCCAGCTGCTGGGTGTAGATGCGTTCCCGCACCAGGTGCAGCCTCCTGCTCATCGGATGCACCTTCCTGAAGTAGCCGAAGTACTCGTATGGCGTCAGGATGGCCACCCGCTCCGAGGAGCCACTTCGTCGGGCCAGAGCTGGGAAGGATTGCAGCTCGCTGCCCTCCAGGTGCACCAGTTGCTCGGGCCGCAGCTCGGGCAGACTGGCCAGGATCCTGGCCTCGTTCACCTCCGCCAGCTGAATGGTGAACCGCTGGGCCAGCACCTCGGTGATCGCTTGTGGCGGATTCCTTTGGGTGTCCTGCCCGCAGCAGCTGGTACATCCCCGACTGGTAGCCACTCCTCAGGACCAAGGTGGCGAACAGCCAGGTGAGCAGCACCAGGCGACCAAAGATCCCGCGCGGCAGGCATCGATCCTCCAGATTGCCACCCATTGTCAGCACCAACAGCGCGTAGTAGGGATTCCTTGGCAACTGATGGCCACGCCACCATCGCTTCACCATCACCAGGAGCAGGCAGGCCAGGATCAGGACCAGGCCAATGGCTCGCCACAGGAGCGGACTGAAGGGAAAGGCCAGCTTCTCGTAGGCCGAGTAGGCACTCTGCAGATTGGTCACCAACATGATGTGGCTCATGAAGTAATAGGTGGACTGCGAGTAGGGAATCTCGTTGCCGGCACTTGGCTTGAAATGGAAGCCACCCAGGGAAAAGTCCGCATGGTGGCCAAAGATCTGAAAGAACCAGTGAACATCATAAAGTTGGATATAAGATTAAAGACCCACCTCGTCGAAAATCCTGCCCGACTCATCGAAAGTGGCCAGCACCTCCTCCTTGTTCATCCAGTAGAGACCCACGCTGAAGTTCAGATTGTGGGCCATGAACTGGAGCAGGGCACCCTCGATGCCCACGAAGGATCCGCTGCCGTCGCGACGCAAGACCAGGTAGGGCATGTCCTCCCAGGTGGCGCAGGTCAAGAGGCAGCCATAGAAATTGCCCAGCTTGGCGGGGAAGTACTCCTGGCTGGCCCATTGTCCCGAGGACAGTTGGTAGCGATTCACCACTTGGGCCGAGATCACCTGACAGCCGTGGGTGGCACTGAATGGGAAGTAGCTGACCATGAGGAGTTGATCGCCCGGCGGACGCAGTACCACGCCCACATTCAGCACACTGAGTCGCCAGAGGAGTCGGAGGACCAGCTGAATCTCCTCGCCGTACGCATCCGTGGGCGGGTGACATGTATATCAGGGTGTACGACAGGTCCTGGGTTGCTCGGATGCGTTCGTAAATCGCCGAGAGGGCCGGAAGATCGTCCACCAGAGCCAGGACAGCATGCACATAGGGCTTGAACTCCATGGACTGATAGCGGAAGAGCCTCCTCGCCTGCGAAATGGATGGCAGAGTCACCAGCAACTGGGTGAGCAGCTCCTCCAAGTGGCCACCAGTCGACCGGGAACTGGCGTGGGTGTAATGTGCAGGGTCTTGAGACGACCCATTTCCGAGTTAACCATCACTTGGACCAGAGCATCCACCAATTGCAAATCCGATCCGGATGCCATGTTGTTGGCCACCAAGGAACAGCAAAGAAGTAAATATAAATGGACTTCATGGTGAAAGGTTGCCAAAGGAATGTGGAAATGAAAGTACTTTGCTCGTAGGTTTTCAGTTCCCTGGGGAAATCTTGGGAATGGCCTTGGCCAATCGCGTTAATCATATCACATTAATGGGGATTCCCCTGAGTGAATGGGTAGGCCATTACTGATTAATATAATAATTAACTTATAGGCATCTCATGTGAGTGCTGTTAATAACTGGTAACATTGGTAGTTAGGTAATAAAAAAGCTTATGATAGAATAGGTTCCTTTGTTCCCCAGATAATTGTAATGTAAACTTTTATTATAATTTTTTATTCATAAGTAAAAGTCTGGAATAAACTCTTTATACTCTCACAAGTGAATAAAAATCAGACAAATCATAAAACAAATAAAACCTTGTTTTGCCCACTAAGTGTATAAAAATCTAAAAATTGGAAATCATGAAGTGTTTAAATCCCAGTAGTCAAAGTATCAAGAACGATTATGTTCATTTTTCGCATAACTATTATTTAATAATTATTTTTATTGGCATTATTATTAAAAGTCTAATCATCAACATCATCGTCATCGAAGTTGAAGTAGTCGATGTCGTTGTCATCCCGTTCTTTTCTGCTGCTGCTGTCCTTGGGCTCACTGCTCTCCTGGGGCTCCTCAATGTCCCGGTCATCCGCCTCATCCGGTTCGGGTTCGGGCTCCTTCTCCAGAGGATCGTTGGCATCGTCCTCGAAAAGGCTACGCTCGGCGGCACCCA
>JAYMZC010000319.1:0-189248 GCA_036346975.1 Drosophila prolongata
TGTAATGGAAGGCGAGTGTCTCTACAGAGCGGGCAATGAAGATGTCGTGGCCTGGAAACTGTGCGTTCCGCAGGGTCTAAGACAAGCCGTACTGGAAGAAAACCATGACGCCCCATCCGCTGGTCATGTGGGGTGTAGAAGAACAATAGCACGCCTGGCAGCCCGGTACTACTGGCCAGGAATGCACAGAGACGCCAGGCCCAATCAGCTGCAGGCTGCAGGAAAAATGCTCACTCAGGTACCAGAGGAACCATGTGCGGATTTCGTCGGGCCATTGCCAAGATCAAAGCACGGAAACCAGATGATACTGGTGTTAATCGATCGGTTTTCCAAATGGACTGAAATTGTGCCGCTACGAACAGCGAAAGCGGAGACTCTACAGAGGGCGTTCAGAGAACGCGTAATATCAAGGTTCGGGGCTCCAAAGATAGTGATAACCGAAAACGGAGTACAGTTCACCAGTCGATCCTTTAAAAGATTCCTTAGCGAAATGGGAATAAAACAGCAATTCACGGCGCCCTACACACCGCAGGAAAACCCAACAGAACGGGCTAACCGTACGGTAAAAACAATGATAGCTCAACTCGCAGGAAAGGATCACAGAACTTGGGACGAGAACTGGCCAGAAATTATGCTAGCAGTGAACTCAAGCATATCTGAGTCAACTGGATACTCCCCAGCGTTTCTCACACAAGGCCGGGAACCCCGTTTGCCTAACGCATTGTAGGACAGAGAAACGTTAGGCTCGGGGAGAAACACAGAGACTCCAGACGAGAATGCCGCTAAGTTAAAAGAAATCTTCGAAATCGTACGGCGAAATATGGAGAAAGCATCCCAGGACCAAGCCAGACATTACAATCTGAGGAGGAGGCAGTGGACACCAGAGGTGGGCAGCATAGTATGGGCCAAAGAACACCACCTATCCAAATCAGCCGAAGGGTTTGATGCGAAACTAGCCCCGAGGTACGATGGTCCTTACCAGGTTGTAGATTTCGTCTCGCCGGTAATCTGCAAAATACGCCACACACATTCGAAGAAAGAGCGGACGATTCACATTGGCGAGCTTAAGCAGCAACAAACAGAAACGGCACAAGAGCAGACGGCGGACACATCGGAGGGCTAGGGCAAGGATTTCACATTGATACAGACTGCGAGGCAACAGGATTAGGAGTCCGGCCGAAGCAAGAGTCATCCATACGCCACGCAGAAGGATAATCACAAGGATAAGACACAGAATATAAATGGAAAACGATGCTAGGGACCCCGACTACGTGGCAAAACGGATTCAGCGTCAGGCATTCGCCCGAGTCATCCATCGATACGCCGCTTAGATAAGGTGTAAACAAAAAAAAAAGGGGACCCAAACAACGAGGCAGTCGGATTCAACGTCGAGCATACGCCCGAGTCATCCGCCTATACGCCGAGTAAATAGGGCACTTAAGAAAGGGAAAGATTGCATAAAACCCCGACAAGGCAGACCGATTCAGCGATTCAGTCATCCGGCTATACGCCGCGTAAATAGGGTACCTAAGGAAAAGAAAGGTTGCATAAAAACACAACGAGGCAGTCGGATTCAACGTCGAGCATACGCCCGAGTCATCCGCCTATACGCCGCGTAAATAGGGTACATAAGAAAAGGAAAGATCGCATAAAAACCCCGACAAGGCAGACGGATTCAGCGTGGGGCATACGCCCGGTTCATCCGCCTATACGCCGCATGGAATAGGATTACAATTCGAGCAGCAACTGCAAATCCGCAGCGTCGTTAGACTCTATACGGATTAGCGCAGAGCTGCCGAAGAAAGGGGAGAGACGGCACAGCAGAGCTGCACCGTAGGTCCAGATGCGATGCGAGTAATTAAAAAAAAAAAAAAATTAATAACGTAGTAATTTTAAGGGGTATTGGTAGTAATACGGTTTGTAGCACCCTACAGATATTGGCTAAAGTTTTGATTTGTGATCATTCCTTCGAAGTTCATTTCCATGCAGTTCAAGATAGTTATATCAAATACGATGCTTTGATTGGGCGTGAAATTTTGAGCCAGGGAATCGGTGTAACAATTACATCAAATTCACTTTCAATGTTTAATGAAAAAACTGTCTTGCCTGTCTTGACTTCAGATTGTGTTCCCGATTTGGCCAATGTTGATACCAATCTAAGTGGTTTAGATAAGGATAGGCTAATATCACTGCTTCAAAATTATTCTGGTTCGTTTATAAACGGTATTCCACAAAGTCGCGTAACTACGGGGCAGCTAGAGATTCGACTGATTGATCCAAACAAGACAGTCCAGAGACAACCTTATAGATTGAGCGTGGAAGAAAAAGAACAAGTGCGAATGTCTATTAACAGCTGTTGGATGCAAACATTATAAGACCAAGTTCCTCCCCCTTCGCAAGCCCGATGCTTCTTGTTAAGAAGAAAAATGGAACTGACCGTCTCTGCGTTGATTATAGGGAAACTGAATTCGAACACTATTTCCGATAAGTATCCGTTGCCAATTATTTCGGACCAGATAGGTAGACTAAGCGGTGCTAAGTTTTTCACTTGCATAGATATGGCAAGCGGATTCCACAAAATCCCAATTCATCCGAATTCGATCGAACGAACAGCGTTCGTTACTCCGGACGGACAGTATGAGTTTGTTTACCATGCCACTTGGGTTAAAGAATGCCCCTTCCGTATTTCAACGAGCTATTAATTGTGCTTTAGGTGATCTTGTTCATTCGTATGTCGTAGTTTACTTGGACGACGTTATGGTAGTAGCAGGTACCAAAGACGTAGCTTTAGAAAGACTTGATGTAGTTTCACAAACCCTAACTAAAGCCGGATTTTCCTTTAATATCACCAAATGCTCATTTCTTAAATCGTGTGTTGAATATTTGGGGTTTGAAGTTAAGGCAGGTGAAATGAGACCCAATCCAAGGAAAATAAAAGCATTGACTGATCTGCCGCCCCCACAGTCTGTGACCCAGCTGAGACAGTTCATTGGTCTTGTTTCTTATTTTAGACAATTTGTCCCTCAGTTCTCACAATTGTTGAAACCTCTGTATGCATTAACTTCCAAAAGCATATCGTTTGAGTGGAACCCGGAGCATGAGCAAGTACGACAAAGAGTAATTTCTATCTTGACCAATGAACCCGTACTCACTATATTCGACCCACTTTTTCCGATTGAGCTTCACACAGACGCCAGTGCTGATGGTTACGGGGCCATTTTATTGCATAGGATCGAGAACAAGCCTCGAGTGATCGAGTATTTCAGCAAACGGACTTCCCCCGCCGAATCACGCTACCACTCATACGAGTTGGAAACGCTCGCAGTATATGCCTCCATGAAGTATTTCCGTCATTACTTGCATGGTCGTCAATTTACGGTATTTACGGATTGTAATTCGCTCAAAACTTCCAAAACTAAAGCCGAGTTAACTCCTAGAGTGCAAAGGTGGTGGTCGTATATGCAGGTTTTTAAGTTCGATATTGAGTATAGACCAGGTGATCGAATGGCTCATGTAGACTTTCTCTCTCGAAACCCAGTGTTGGAAGATCGTAAAAATGTAAAAGGTATAACCGAAAAGCGTATAAACTTGACAGAGATTACCGACAACTGGTTGCTGGCAGAGCAGCATCCATCGTGTCCAAGTTGCGCAATGGAGAACTTCCTGAGGATATAGCAAAAACCTTACGTGGTGGTAGTCTATATAGGAAAATTCAAAGACATGGGAAAACTCACTGTCTTCCTATTATTCCAAAGCCCTTTAGGTGGTCTGCTGTTAACAACGTGCACGAGGCAATTATGCATTTCGGTTAGGAAAAGACCGTCGCAAAAATGTACGAGTATTATTGGTTTGACAAAATGTCCAAGAATGTCCGTAAATTCGTTGACAATTGCATTACCTGTATGTTATCTAAACCACCGACTGGCAAGGTACAAGCTGAATTGCATCCCATTCCGAAAGTGAGCGTCCCGTTTCATACAGTTCATATTGATATCACAGGGAAGCTTAGTGGTAAAAATGACCAAAAGGAATATATAATCGTCTAAATAGATGCATTTTCTAAGTTCGTCCATTTGTTTCACACCACTAGACTAGACTCTGAAAGCTGCATCAAGTCAGTGAGGTCTATAATATCGATTTTTGCGGTTCCTTCCCGTTTGATAGCAGATCAGGGACGTAGCTTTGCCAGAACTGTGTTTCGTGACTTTTGCTCAGCACAAAAGATAGATTTACATTTGATCGCAACTGGCGCCAGCCGGGCCAATGGCCAGGTCGAACGAATGATGAGTACTCTTAAATCTATGATAACTGCAGTTGAAACAGGCAAGGGATCTTGGCAGGACGCTTTGTACGAAATTCAACTGGCTCTTAATTGCACTCCCAATAGGGTAACGAAAGTTAGTCCAATAGAGTTACTAATTGGAAAAGAAGCTAGACCAATTGGTCTTGTAGCTGATGTAAATCTAATCAGAAATATAGCTAAGCACAATATGGAACAAAATTCCAAATATGACAAATTGAGATTCGATCGGAATAAAGCCACTATTGTTAAGCATAAAGTTGGGGATCATGTCTTACTCAAGAATGAGGAGCGACATCAGGCAAAACTAGACCCCAAGTTTAAAGGCCCATTTTTAGTTGCTGAGCTATTACCAGGTGATCGATATAAATTAAAAGCGTTAAAGGGCAATCGAACTTACAAATATTCCCGCGAATTTTTACGAAGAATGCCTGAGAAGGGGATTACCACAGAGCATGACGAGACGGCCATGGATGAAGATGATGTTGATCGAGCCGGTGATGGCTGCGATGATTTATGAAATAAAAAAAATGTAAATGACAACTGTGTGCTATGTGATGGCCGGTTGGTCGAGAAAGACTTAAATTGTTAAGTAAAATTAAAGTTGTTAGAGATAGTGATTGACGATGTGAAAATGTGATTGCTTATTGGAGAAGCAAATGAAAATGGAACATTAATATTGTTTGAATTGATGGTAATCCGGATCTCAAGGCTTAAAATAAAAAAAAAAGTATTGCCCTTTGTTTAAGTATGAGGAAATGTAAGTTCGATCTGCTAATTAAGAACTAAGAATTCTGTATAACTTTTGAATTTAAAAGAATAATGTTATTAAGGAAAAATGCTAAGATTAATTTGTTGTTCATAGACTAATAGCTCATAAGGCTTCTGATTAATGAAAATATAGTTATTTTGCATTATCTTCAAAGTACATCTAGTTCTATTTATTATTGGGAGATAATATTTTGTAATGTTTTAAGGTTGGAAACACACGAGGACGTGTGAAAGTCAGTATGGCCGTGTCGTGGATTGGATGGACAATTCAAATTATAACGACTGTTAGCTTTGATTTGTCTTTCGCTTCTCCTTCGTTTTCATGTGCTTCTGTGCTGTTTCTTCGGCTCTCCGAATGGAGGCAACTGATTCTGTTGTCAACGTTAGTCTGTGCACTGGTGTGAGCGAGATAGAAGGATGCAGGTGTCCGCATCAAAAAGGAATAACGGAAAGTTCTCAATGGTGTGTATTGGAATGTGAGAGCGAGAGTGGAATAAAGTAGAGAGCGACGCTTGCAAAAAGGGACGCAAGCAGTTTTAGAGAACATTCGTATTTGAAGAAACAAACTGCAAAGATCATGCCACGCGCCAGAAAACGTTTCCGTTCGGACCACGAAGAGCAGCCTGAAGCGGAGGACGATTCCAGTGAATCCTCGACACATACATACTGATTCTGGGTAGTGGATCCCGCAAGGGGCATGGATCATGCTCGTTGTCACTATGGAATGCAGCTCTGGTTCAGTTTGTTTATCTGGTATTTCGGCTGAAATAATCGAATCAATTTGATCTGGTCGGATCTTGTCGAACATCCAAAGCTGAAAGTGCGCATATGGTAAGCCACTCAACCGAGTACATCCAACAACGAACTGCGCCATATAGTAGCGAATACAATGGCTCTGGTGGATGAGCCAAAACGGGCAATTTAATTTTGCCACCTGCACAGCATAAGCCGGGGGTTTCCAATCGAAACTTCAGTGCATTGCAATGCTGACATACGACAGACAATGAACCAATAACAACGCAGCTATGATCTTTGTAGGGTGTTTCGGAATTGTATGCGAATGCACCGTGATTCAAGCTTTCATTTGCGGCTGGACTTCTTCTACTCACATTTTGTCGGGCTTAAGGTGGTCTTTGTGCAGCGCGAAGCTGTGCAATTCGGGCACGTGCATTTATTTCTGCACGTAAAAAGCAGGCATTATTTTCAATTAAAACTTTGGCAATGATTCGTTAACTCGATCTTTTACTGTTTTATGTACAACTATGAAGGCATTATTTTCAAAGCCTGCTGTTTAAACAGTTTTATGTACAACAATGAATACATCTTTTGAGCCGATAGCGACTTTTCCGGCAGGTTTTCCCAAAATGTTCTTATGCATTAACCTTCTTCTGGCAATTACAAACAACTGAAAAAAAATTTGAGCCAAATCGGCCCAGCCGTTCTCTTGTTTTGCGATGACGTACATTTTTTTAACCATTTTTATATATATAAATAATACTGTAGCATATCACGAATGATTCTAACAGCAACGAAAGGTGGAGGGTATAGCTTCAAGTGGGGCACGCGCTGGTTCCGGGTCATGTTTCGTCGGTAAAGGAGTGAGTTTCCAATTTGATCCACAGTGCTACTTGCTCGCATATTACAATGCAAAATCCTTCTAAATTCGTGTGCGAACTGACTTTGAGGTTAATTGTAGGGGGATAGAACACAGATTGGGGTAAAGAGGAAGGGAATACCCGAAAAGAAGGGAGCTGCCTAGATGGAATGGCAGCAGTTGATGTGTGTGTGTCGGTGTCAGTAGCAGGGATGTTATTTGCCGCTGACATTGCCCACCCTACCATGATCACCACAGACGAATAACCTGACATAGGTTGGTGATCCCTTCGACACACGCCTAACTCCTAATCATCGTCATCGATGCAAGCTTCTATTGGAAAACAATTTAGCAATTCATAATATAAATTATGTTTAATACAAGAAAAGTAATACTAACAAATTGATCATTAAGGTTACAAAGTTGGGTAACATATAAAGTTTTTGCTAAGCTGATATTGATAAAGTAAATTTAAATCGAAGCAAAGGTATTTAGAATGTAAGCATTAATTTGGAATATGAACTTTAATTTAATTCACTAAGCAAGTATTTATCAAGGAGGAATTTGTTTAATAATATCAAAATCCTTAGAATATTATAGTACACAGTCAATCAAAACACGTGGCATTAAAAATATCCAACGTTTAAAGCGCTTTCAATATGTTGTATTATTGGCTGTAATTTGTTTTATAACTTGAAAAACTGCAGTTAAGAGAAATTTGAGGAAAAAACACTTCCAGGGGCTTAAGCACTTGCTCTCATTACGAAATTTGCTTCCTGCATATCGAATTATTTGATTACACTAGGATTTGAGTAATTTACGTTAACTGCTTATTAAATATTTATGTTTTAATTAATTTAGCGATATAGAAATTTAATTTAAATTAAGAATATAAATTTAGTTTAAATTTAGGTATTTCATTTAATTATAAATTTAATTTGACTTGAGTTTATAGAGATTGAACGATTTTAAGTTTAAATTGTGTTGTGTTAATTAGACTGTGTTACAAAGCGGGTGTTGTAGGCTTGGGCTTGCCCACTTGTACACTTTCAGCAGAGGGCTGCACTGTGTTGTATGTATGTAGGTGAGACACAGGGTGTACTCAAAACAGATTGAACAAACTGTTACTAAGTTGCACTTGTACTGTAACGAACTGATTTTTACGGTCTGCTCGCTACGAGTATCGTGCGGCTAGCTCAGAAGATGTGTGTTGTTCGTCCCACCAAATTTATATAAACTAGACCGCCCGATTGTCTAGTGAGAACGCACAGAATGTTGGGATGTTTGTATTAGGATTTTTATTCGCCGACTTGTCCCTCGGCCTGGGACGAAACGCCTTCCTTGAAGAATTGTGGTCGCTCCACCGTCGCTCTCCGCTGCCTCGCTGTTCGCTGCTCGCTGCTCCGTAACGCCTCCGCTGTCTTTGGCCTCGGGGTTTTTGAGAGTCTAGGGATGCGTCACCGTTGTTCTGGACAACTTCCCTTCCGAGCCCACCGTTCTTTGTCGGAGGACTCTTTTTATTCACTTCTGTCGGATTCGCCGAGCAATACGCCAAGCTCAAATCGCGACCAGAATTAGAACAAAGCGCCTGGACTTAGCCGCGTGATGCCTTAAGGACCTCAGCTACCTGTTTCTCAGCTCGGAGACTTCAACTCTAAGTCCCGAACGTCTTATCGTCCTTTTTCGGTTTTGCGCACGGCACCATACTCGGTCCAAAGTCCGCCTCCTTCTACCGTTACACGTTCTCTCCAAACTCTCTCCAGCCGTATTCTCCAACTCTCTTTTCGTTTCTCTCCAAACTCTCTCCAGCTGAATTCTCCAAACTCTCACCAGCTGTATTCTCCAAACTCTCACCAGCTGTACTCTCCAAACTCTCATTTATTTGTGAGGAGCTATTTTAGCTCCCTTTCTTCGGGAACAAAATGAGACTTGCACCTCTTATCCGGCTGCTATCTTGGAGTTCTCCTTGGATCCGCTGTTCTGGATCGCTGATGTTGGTCCTCCTTCCCTCGACGTCGCACCTTCTCGTTCTATGTAGCTCCCGCCCAAGATGTTTCTCCCATAGACTTGATTTTCTTCTCTCCGGCTGTTTTCCTTGTAAATCATTGCAGCCTTCGAGTCTTCTTGCTCCTCCAAATGGTTCCCTCGACGCTCACAGCTCGTACTTGAGTTCCACAGCGCCGATGCTCCATTCCTTTTCCCGCCCAAGATTTTTTTGCCCATAGACCTCTCGTGTTCTCCTTCGTATCTCCTTTGAATGTCCCGCCCAAGATGTTTCCCCCAAATACTTCGTGTTCTAAGCATCTCCTTTCTTTCGTTGTCTGGTCACTCTACCGCTTTCCTGATCGGTTTTCCATTCGATCTCGATGATTCGAATTAGTGCAGCGTTGCCATCCGGTAGTGGCGATATTTTTCAGTGTGACCCTTTCTGTGCCGTCATCTCCAGTGTTCTGTGCCCATCGATCGACACTATCGTCTAGTGCCAATCGACCGCTTATAAATCGAAGCGCCCCCATCCCTTTACATGAGCGACATGACAAGAAAGTTTCAATGGTAAGTTTTTTTTTTTCTTTCTCCACTTTCACCCTTCTCAATTTTTTAACTCTCTCTTTTAGCCTTTCGCTCTCCAGTCGCCCTTGGCCGTAGGGCCTCGATGTTGTATACGGGAGGACCGGTGCCGCTTGTGTTATTTTGTGTCATTTACTTGTTTGTATTGTGCGCGTTTGTTATGTTTGAAATGCCCGTGTTTTCTGTGTTCCCTGTGCCAGGGTTTCTTTTTTTTTTTGTTTATATATTTTATGTTTTTGTTAGCTTATGTATTATTATTATTAATTTTTTTTTTTTTTTTAATTACTCGCATCGCATCTGGACCTACGGTGCAGCTCTGCTGTGCCGTCTCTCCCCTTTCTTCGGCAGCTCTGCGCTAATCCGTATAGAGTCTAACGACGCTGCGGATTTGCAGTGGCTGCTCGAATTGTAATCCTATTCCATGCGGCGTATAGGCGGATGAACCGGGCGTATGCCCCACGCTGAATCCGTCTGCCTTGTCGGGGTTTTTATGCGATCTTTCCTTTTCTTATGTACCCTATTTACGCGGCGTATAGGCGGATGACTCGGGCGTATGCTCGACGTTGAATCCGACTGCCTCGTTGTGTTTTTTATGCAACCTTTCTTTTCCTTAGGTACCCTATTTACGCGGCGTATAGCCGGATGACTCGGGCTTATGCCCGACGCTGAATCGGTCTGCCTTGTCGGGGTTTTTATGCAATCTTTCCCTTTCTTAAGTGCCCTATTTACTCGGCGTATAGGCCGATGACTCGGGCGTATGCTCGACGTTGAATCCGACTGCCTCGTTGTTTGGGTCCCCTTTTTTTTTTTGTTACACCTTATCTAAGCGGCGTATCGATGGATGACTCGGGCGAATGCCTGACGCTGAATCCGTTTGCCACGTAGCATCGTTTTCCATTTATATTCTGTGTCTTATCCTTGTGATTATCCTTTCTGCGTGGCGTATGGATGACTCTTGCTTCGGCCTGACGCCTAATCCTGTTGCCTCGCAGTCTGTATCAATGTGAAATCCTTGCCCTAGCCCTCCGATGTGTCCGCCGTCTGCTCTTGTGCCGTTTCTGTTTGTTGCTGCTTAAGCTCGCCAATGTGAATCGTCCGCTCTTTCTTCGAATGTGTGTGGCGTATTTTGCAGATTACCGGCGAGACGAAATCTACAACCTGGTAAGGACCATCGTACCTCGGGGCTAGTTTCGCATCAAACCCTTCGGCTGATTTGGATAGGTGGTGTTCTTTGGCCCATACTATGCTGCCCACCTCTGGTGTCCACTGCCTCCTCCTCAGATTGTAATGTCTGGCTTGGTCCTGGGATGCTTTCTCCATATTTCGCCGTACGATTTCGAAGATTTCTTTTAACTTAGCGGCATTCTCGTCTGGAGTCTCTGTGTTTCTCCCCGAGCCTAACGTTTCTCTGTCCTACATTGCGTTAGGCAAACGGGGTTCCCGGCCTTGTGTGAGAAACGCTGGGGAGTATCCAGTTGACTCAGATATGCTTGAGTTCACTGCTAGCATAATTTCTGGCCAGTTCTCGTCCCAAGTTCTGTGATCCTTTCCTGCGAGTTGAGCTATCATTGTTTTTACCGTACGGTTAGCCCGTTCTGTTGGGTTTTCCTGCGGTGTGTAGGGCGCCGTGAATTGCTGCTTTATTCCCATTTCGCTAAGGAATCTTTTAAAGGATCGACTGGTGAACTGTACTCCGTTGTCGGTTATCACTATCTTTGGAGCCCCGAACCTTGATATTACGCGTTCTCTGAACGCCCTCTGTAGAGTCTCCGCTTTCGCTGTTCGTAGCGGCACAATTTCAGTCCATTTGGAAAACCGATCGATTAACACCAGTATCATCTGGTTTCCGTGCTTTGATCTTGGCAATGGCCCGACGAAATCCGCACATGGTTCCTCTGGTACCTGAGTGAGCATTTTTCCTGCAGCCTGCAGCTGATTGGGCCTGGCGTCTCTGTGCATTCCTGGCCAGTAGTACCGGGCTGCCAGGCGTGCTATTGTTCTTCTACACCCCACATGACCAGCGGATGGGGCGTCATGGTTTTCTTCCAGTACGGCTTGTCTTAGACCCTGCGGAACGCACAGTTTCCAGGCCACGACATCTTCATTGCCCGCTCTGTAGAGACACTCGCCTTCCATTACATAATCTGGATATTTTTGAGGTTGGGCCTTTATCTTCTCGCACATACTCCTGATCCAGTTGCAGCTATTGGTTGGTTTTTCCGATTCGTCTTTCATGGCCTTAAGAGTCTCTGGCAACGATTGTCGGGATAGGGCGTCTGCCACCACGTTCAGCTGTCCTTTCCTGTACGCTATCTCGCAGTCGTACTGCTGTAACTCCAAGGCCCATCTTGCTATCCTTCCAAAAGGGCTTTCTATGCTATTTAACCACTTTAAAGCCATGTGGTCTGTAACCACTTTAAAATGGTAGCCCTCCAAGTATGGCTTCAGCTTCCTGATTGCCCACACGATTGCCAAGCACTCCTTTTCTGTTGTGGAGTAATTTTTCTCCGCGCCGTTTAGTGACCGGCTTGAGTATGAAATTACCCTTTCGCCGTCCTCTGTCTCTTGCGTCAGGATTGCACCTAATCCATAGTCGCTGGCGTCCGTCTGAAGGATGAACTTTTTCTCGAAATCTGGGCACGCCAGCACTGGATCGGCTACTAGTCGTGCCTTTACCTCTTCGAAGGCCTGTTGGTGTTCCGGCGTCCATATCCACATTGTGTCTTTGCGTAGAAGATCATTCAGTGGTTTTACTATACGCGCAAAGTCTGGCACAAATCGTCGATACTGTAGTATGCATGTATCATTGTAGCGAGTACCCACTGTACCGACACCAACATTGTATTACAGTGTACTTAAACAAATACAAAAGCGCCGGCCGCTAAACTTTTGCGGCCAGCCGAAATATGAATGCGCCTCAGAGCCCAACTTATGGGAAGTGCTAGTGTCAGCATATTCCCATGGTCTGAGTGCAGACACATACAAGGCATGCATGTAAAACTTCCCTCGCGCTCTCAGTGCTACCAGCACAAATACAATTGCGAGCATATACTTCGATATATATGACGGCCGCTGCCAATGTTTGCAGGCAGCGCAGCCGCAAATAGCTAGCTGTAATGCATTATTAATTTGACGATTCAATAATAAAGATCCTCCCATGGCAAAGTAAAAAAAGTGACTATTCTTTTTTATAAAAAATATGATGGCATTATTATAACATGGCGACCGTGACACTGATCCTGGAGGACCTAGGAAGGAACAACTGCACGAAAGGAAAATTTGCAGCTACAAATCTGGATACCAAACAACCTGAAACGCAGCGGCGATAAGTACCAGTTATAAAATTTCATAGAGTGACTTGGCGGAGCGGAGCACATTTACGGGCAGAGGACCAGGAAATTGATGACGACTTCATACAAACTGCAACTGGAACCTGGAAATATAAATCTGAGTGAGTAGAGATGGAGTTATGGCAAAACGTGGCTATTATATAAAAACAAACCAGCACCGCAATGGCATACAGCCTAAAAATTACAAAAGAACTTGATTTTCTTAATTCAAGTCTTGTAAATAAAAAGCCAATAACTCCAGCTCACTCAGTGATTAAGAAAATTAATGACGACACAAATTAACACCTCCACCTCCGAAGCAGTTTCCAAGAAGAAACAAAGTGTGCCCGAAAGACGACTGCCCAGGACGACTGGAAAGCCCATTTTGCGAAGGCACCTGCGAAAAACCTGTGCGATGTCCGGCACCGGTACCGCCTGAGCCCATATGCCCAGGACATCAGCAGCTGAGACAACAAGTGTGAGGGGTAGGCCGCCCCTTACGCCAGCGAAGGAGCATCAGCGAGCCAAGCCGGACCCTGGAGAAGTGAACCGACAGCGCTTCCAAGAGCGCACATCTTAAATTTTTTTTTATTTTTTTATATGCATCTGCGATGCAAAAACTTATAATTAACAATAATTGTGTTGACCAGGCAGTCTCTAGCTGCGGGTCTTAATTTTTTTTTACCTAGGTAGGGATACATGTAAAAATTGTATACACATACCAGAAAATTAAAAAAAAAAAAATTTAATTAATTAATTAAATACACATAAATACCTAAGACAAAAAAAATAATAAGAGAAAAGGAGAGGAGGTCAGAAGAACTTCCTGAATTTAAAAATAATAGAATTAAATAGGCAGCTATATGCTGAAAAATCTACCCCAGTATCCTGGGATGAAAATGTAGAAATTAAGAAAGAATTAGAGAACACGTATAGGGAATTGGATGCCTACAAAAATTGAAATGATATGAAGGAGGCTAGAAAACCAAAGTGCCCTGCAGATTGTAAAGGGCCTTTCGAAAATACAGCTTGCGAGTATACGTGTCATAAGAAAAATTAAAAGATATTAAAATAAAAAGAAAATATTTAAATATGAATGAACATTTTTTGTTATGAAAAGTAACGCAATATCTAAAACAGATTTTGAAAGCATTTCAGAAATAATACCCAAAATGGGTTTAATTGATACTAAAACAGTGGACTCCACTGCCAATGTAATTAATAAAATCAAATCAAAAACTATTGATACCGATTTAACAAACTTATTATTATCAATAATTGTTTTTATAATGAGTGCATACATTTTATAAAGCCTATATGTACCACAATAAGTGTGTATCAAAAAGAGCTATAAATAGAAGCCAAGCCAACTATCTGGATAAGATTTAAATTTATAAAGCACAAACAATCTAAAAATATGTTCAAAATAAAAATTAAAGTCAAAAATTTGTAAATGTATGCAATGACATACCAAAAATAAGAGAATTGAAATTTTGAAATAAAAATAAAAATAAAATATATTAACACACAAAATGAATACTACAGATTGCATAAGAATTACTCTATCCAATCAACAAAATTTTGAGAATAGGGTATTAGCCATACTCTGAAACAGAGGAGAGCCTCTATCAATTACAGATTTTGAAGACGAATATATGAATAGGTACGACCTAGCTTTTTCCCCGCTTTTTTATTGCAGCGGTACGCAAAAAGCAATAAATGTACTAAAAATTATGCACAACTAATACAAAAAAAAATAAGTCCTTAGCATGGAATGGGAGCAATTAACTCTCCACATACGAGAATTAAAGGACACATTTGACAAGTCTTACAAATGTATAAGCCAAAATAGGCCAATATACATAAAGACACTATTAATAAACATGCAAAGATTCTTGTAGATTCTTTCAATACTGCAAGAACTTTAGTACATGAAAATAGGGCAGCGATAAATAAAACGAATTGGTCAAAATGATCTAAATTATTGATCAAATTACGTTCAAATCTAATAACTGTCAAAGAAAGGTATAATTTAAATATATCGATACCGACAATTTTAAATACACCTTTGACAATAGATCAAGACATAGAACTAACGGAAAATGAAGATTCCGATTCGAGCGAAGGAATCGAAATAAAAGAAAAATATCTACATGATCTAACAATTCCTGCAGTTATAACAGTAACAGAAGCAGAAGAAGAAGAATATATAGAATCAGATGTAAGCGTGCCAGAAACAAAAGAAAACATAATGGCAGACCCAGCAGCCCAAAGGGCATATATAAAAGATATCTCGAATGCAATCCCGGAATTGTAGCGGCGACTGAAGCAACGAAAATTTGTTTTTCTCTGTTCGGCCCAGAAAAATATTCGTTAGGTTTTTACTTTGAGCTTAGCTTAGTTTCAGACCATAGATATTAGTAGGCCCAGCTTACTTAGTATTTTTTTTTGGGGATGCCAATTAATCAGGGCTGGCATGATCAGCTGTACCAGAGGAGCTCTGGAAAGCTTATCTACCACCATGGAGTGATACCGGCTGCGATGCATTTCCGCTGGCAGCCTAGGCCAACATTCCCCGGTTCCGTTCTGGTTCTTTTCAATCGAGCAGTCGCGGCGTGCACATGCACAAAAAAATTAAGTTCCCAGTCCAGAAGTTCGAAACCTTAACTCGGGTACGCGTGCATATCGCAAGTATTGCGATTCGATAGTGAAAAGTTAAATAAAAGCATCCGCCAAAAGCTTGAACCGAGTAAGTTTCCCGGCGAATTGGTTTTCTTTCCGTGTCTAACCTCCGGCCGCGTTTTAGGCAGCTGAATTGGGAAAACTTATAGTCGTCCCGGCCGCGGGAATGTGTCCCGGCCAGCAGCAAGTTGTGTTTTTGATTGGATTAGCGAGATTTCTGCCGGCCACGACCCGGAAAATCCCCAAACGTTTCGGGGCACGATCGGTTGTGCCCAGTTAGCAGTTTGTAAAGTCGACGTGACGAGGAGCATGTAAGCCAGGTAGCGCCAACAAAAAACCCACGTGTATGTACCGATGAGCACCCCAATAGCCACATGTGCACATAACCAGCGAAAACCAGTGTATGTACCGAGGAGCACCCCAATAGCCGCATGGGTACATAACCAGCGAAAACCAGTGCATGTACCAAGGCATGTGTACATAACCAGCGAAAACCAGTGCATGTACCAAGGAGCACCCCGATAGCCGCATGTGTACATAACCAGCTAAAACCAGTGCATGTACGAAGGAGCACCCCGATAGCCGCATGTGTACATAACCAGCTAAAACCAGTGCATGTACCGAGGAGCACTCCCATAACCACATGCGCACATAACCTGGGAGCACAGAAAACTAGCGCATGTACCGAGGAGCACCTCCACAGCCGCATGCGTACATAACCTGGTGGCGCCGAAACCCACGCGTATGTACCGAGGAGCACCTCCCTAGCCGCATGCGTACATAACCTGGTAGCGCCGAAAACCAGCGCCTGTACCGAGGAGCACCCTCATGAACGGCCTGTGCACCTAACCTGACGCCAACGAATACACATGCGCACCTATCCTGTTTGCACATACGCGCATTTAAGAGCCACTACCTATACACATGGAGTGTAGTGAGAAAGCAGAGAGTGCGGTCGCGATTTAAAATCGCTCCGACTAATCCTTCTAGTTTTCAGCACAAATCAACAAGCGTAGCCGGCCATCCGGCTTCGAGTTACGTAACACACACCTGGACATCTTCTGGTGACCAGGAGGCCGAAGGCGACAGCTGGGAAATCGTTTCCCCAACAGGTTTGGCGACCAGGTAGGGGCCGGTCATCGGTGAGGGAGGGGAGTGTCTCTGCCTCATTATTATTTCCACTCGTTGTTTGTTTAGTTGTTGTCAATTCCACTCGCGCTTTTTTATTTTCGCAAACACACGTATAGTGGTGAAAAGCGCTTGCGCGACCAGCTGATCGTATTGTGCGAAAGGGGCTGCGGGTGACATAGCAGCGAGCTTCGAACAGGGTGCAGGCCAAGCACATAAGTGCGTGCCGTAGCACGTAGGGAAATATTGGGCGGATCAATTGAATTTTGGGCGGTAAATTTAAAAAATTCTAATAAATATATTTTAGTAATAAGATTTACTCCTTATATTAATTTTATTTGTTATTTCTTTTTTTAATTTGTGCCCGATCGAAGACCAGCAGGATACTGCGGGAAAAAGGTCCAACCTTCCCGAAAAACCAGTGCACACGCACTGAATCCCCCAGGCGGGGAAATGTCGGGCAGGGGATCGGGGGCACAACACCCTGGCGCCAGCCTAGGAGTTGTGCCAAACGATAGTGGAAGCACGCCGGCAAACAAAGGCCTGGCGCCGCCGCCCAATGTCGACGGCTTTCATACGCCGTTGTCCAGTCTACCTGACTGGGCCAACATGGGAGCTGACCCATTTAAAAAAAGCAACTTGATGGCGAGTCCAGAGCCTACTATTACAGTTATTCAAATCAATCCGACATAAACATTTAACCCCTCAGACATAAATCTTTCCCACGCCTTCGATCGGCGGCGTCCGAATTATAAACACTTCACACGCCTTTATCGACGACGGCAGACATAAACAATATTCAGACCTTTAAACAAAGTGTCCAGCCTGAGAACCCATTCGTCAGCATAAAAGCTTTGGCCAATCCAAATTAATTAAACACAAGATGCAGCCTAGAAACCATCCCATCAGGCCACAGTTTTGACCAATCAAAATGATCTAATCAAAGTCCACAATCGCTGCTCGCGCGCTGTCATTGGTAGAAGCCATAGTTATAAGAATAATGCATTTTGTAAAATCAGTTTAAGATTGGGGATCTAACTTGAAAGAACTTTACCAATAAAGACTCCGTTATATATTAAAATAAAAATCGCTTTTTTTTTAATATATTCCGAACCAAAAAACATAATCTACATATATAAAAATGGTGCAAAAAATGTACGCCATCGCAAAACAAGAGAACGGATGGGCCGATTTGGCTCAAATTTTTTTTCTGTTGTTTGTAATTGCCAGAAGAAGGTTAATACATAAGAAAATTTTGGGAAAACCTGCCGGAAAAGTCGCTATTGCCTCAAGAGATGTATTCATTGTTGTACATAAAACTGTTAAAACAGCAGTCTTTGTAAATAATGCCTTCATTGTTGTACTTAAAACTGTAAAAAATCGAGTTAACGAATCGTTGCCAAAGTTTTAATTGGAAATAATACCTGCTTTTAGATCAAGACTTAAACGGCGTTCACGCAATGCGATACGTTCTCAGAATGTCCGTAATAATCGAACGCAAGAGGTACGTGCAGAAATAAATGCATCGGCACGTGCCCTAATTGCACAGTTTCGCGATGCACAAAGACCACCTCAAGCCCGACAAAATATGAGTAGAAGAAGACCAGCCGCAAATGATAACTTGAATCGCGCTGCATTCGCATACAATTCCGAAACACCCTACAAAGATCATAGCTGCGTTGTTATTGGTTCATTGTCTGTCGTATGTCAGCTTTGCAATGCACTGAAGTTACGATTGAAACCCCCGGCTTATGTTGTTCAGGTGCCAAAATTAAATTGCCCGTTTTGGCTCATCCACCAGAGCCATTGAATTCGCTACTATATGGAAATTCAGCCCAATCAAACAGCTTCCTAAAGCTTGCACAAAAATATAACGGATGCTTTCAAATGACGTCATTTGGAGTCAAGGTTGTTCATCACCAGGCTGCAATCCGAGTTATAAGGTAATGGCGTCTCTTTATTATCTCATTTTTTTTCAAAATTGCATCCCAACATTCAGATTCAAGGCAAATTCACCATTGAGCAGACGCTTTGTTACCACCACCTAACATAGATCATAAATTCCTTGAGGTCTACTTTATTGGTGATTCGGAAGATGAACTAAATCAAATGTGCAACAGTACTGTGTCGTCATGTAGTCATGCAATCAGTCGAAGTTGCGCTCAGACGAGTACATCCACTTGCGTGACGCCATCGCTACTGAAGGACACGCGGCCAACATCGGTTGTTTGACCATTCTTCCAGCTACTTATGGTGGAAGCCCGCGCCATATGCATGAGTACGCTTAAGATGCGTTGACGTATGTCCGTAATTACGGACGCCCGGATTTATTCATCACGTTCACATGCAATCCGAAATGGCCCCGAAATTACGAATCTGTTGCTTCCAGGACAAACATCTAGCGATCGACCTGACATCACTGCACGAGTATTCCAGCAAAAGATCACAGTACTTATGAATTACATCGTTAAGCAGAAGGCTTTTGGCGCAGTTCGTTGTTGGATGTACTCGGATGAGTGGCAGAAGCGTGGCTTACCACATGCGCACATTCTGCTTTAGATGTTCGACAAGATCCGACCTGATAAAATTGATTCGATTATTTCAGCCGAAATACCAGATAAACAAAGTGAACCCGAGCTGCTTTCCATTGTGACAACGAGCATGATCCATGGCCCATGCGGAGTCCACAACCCAGAATCAGTATGTATGGATAACGGAAACTGCACAAAACGATTTCCCCGTCCGTTGACGGCTGAAACAATCAGTGGACACGATGGATATCCATTGAATAGGCGTCGTTCTCCAGATGACAACGGCCAATGGATCGAAGTAGTAATGGTGAAACAAACGTAACAGTAATCGTGGATAACCGCTGGATCGTTCCATATTGCCCGTTTTTGTCGAAAACGTTCTCAACGCATTGCAATGTGGAGTACTGCAACTCTATCAAATCCATCAAATACGTTTGCAAATATGTGAACAAAGGGAGCGACATGGCGGTGTTTAGCATTGCTGATCCGAATGCAAACGATGAGGTGACGAAATTTCAACATGGATGCTACGTTAGTTGTAACGAGGCCATTTGGCGGCTATTTTCATTTCCGATTCATGAACGTCACCCGACTGTCGTGCCAGCGTGTCTATTTTACGGACGCGAACGCTGCGCACAGAGCACCAGCGACAACGTTGATAAATTTCTTATCGACATGCGAAAGCGATCCGTTCGCAAGGACTTTACTTTATTCAGAGATGCCACGCTATTATACATGGAACGCTGCATCGAAGAAGTTTCAACGCCGGAAGAAAGGTTATGCTGTTGCTGGCTTCGCTGGTGTCTATTCGACTGATGCGCTCGGACGAATATGCACAGTTCATCCACGCCAAGACGAATGCTTCTATCTTCGCTTGCTTTTGGTGAACATTAGAGGCCCTACATCCTACAGAAGAACGTGTACGATTCGATATTGAAGGTTGTTGGCGATGAAACGGGAGGCTTATACTTTCTCGATCTGACATTGCTGCTACATTGTTGGAAGGCGGTCGAACTGCACATTCCGCTTTGAAGCTACCCATGAATCTTCTGACGGTTGACCAGCCAACGTGCACGATGAGCAAGAATTCGATGACAGCGAAATTGATGCGAGAATGCAAAATAATCATTTGGGATGAATGCACGATGGCGCATAAACGAGCTTTGGAGGTAGTTGACCGAACGATGAAGGATTCACGAGGTGATTGGAAACTATTTGATGGGGCTTTGATATTGCTGTCCGGAGATTTTCGTCAAACGCTTCCCGTCATCCCGAAATCTACGGCTGTCGATGAAGTTATTGCATGCCTAAAATCGTCCTCTTTGTTGCGATATGTCAAGAAGTTTAAATTGTCTACGAATATGAGAGTCGCATTGTAGAATGACAAATGCTGGCGCTTGGCAATGGCGAAATTCCTGTTGATGTTTCGACTGGACTAATATCGTTTCCAGCAAATTTTTGCGGGTTCACATCGTCGAAAAAGGAACTCATCACAAAAGTGTGTCCCGAAATTGCACAAAATTATAAAAATCTCGATTGGATTAGTGAACGGGCAATACTAGCAGCGAAGAATAAGGACGTAGATAGTTTGAATTTCGTTATTCAAAGTCAAATCGGAGAACTGCATTTATACAAATCCGTTGACAGCGTGGCCGACGAGGATGAAGCGACCAACTATCCGACAGAATTTTTGAACTCACTGGATGTGCCAGGAACTCCGCCGCATAATTTGCAACTGAAAGTGGGATCAATTAATATAATGCTGAGGAATCTAAATCATCCGAGATTATGCAACGGTACGCGGTTGTCCGTTAAAAAACTGATGAACAACGTGATTCATGCGACGATTATTAAGGGCAAATTTAAAGGAGAGGAAGTTCTTATCCCACGAATTCCGATTATTCCAACAGATCTTCCATTCCAATTCAAGAGGATTCAGTTCCCAGTTCGATTGGCATTTGCGATGACAATCAATAAATCGCAAGGCCAATCGTTCGATGTCTGCGGGATTCATTTGGAATATCAATTTTTTCACATGGGCAGTTATACGTAGCCTGTTCGCGTGTGGGAAAGCCGTCATTATTTATTTTTGCACCGGATAACAAAACAAAAAATATTGTTTATCACATCGCTCTCCACTGATTTCGATTCAAATAAATTTTTATGAAATTTGAATTACCAGTGTTTTATTATTACTCTGGGCTTATATGAAGTCGTGAAATTGGGGCCAGACAAAGTTCGCCGGGTGCTCTAGTTTATATATAAAACTGTTCATTGAAAACTAAGAATCAACGCACAGCCTAAACTAATTAAAGTACCCTATTAAAATTTTTTACCATTCAATTCTTATAACACTAAACTGATTTGCTTAGATTTATTTTGGCCACAAACATGCCCGCATTTTCTCCCAGTGGCAAAAAAACCGCAATTTGTATAAAAAAAAATTTGAACGCTAAACGCGTTAATCAATCGATGCCAAAATTTAGTCCTCTACTTAATAAAGATTCTATTTAATTTAATATTGGATATTTTAATGTTACTATTACTATGTTACTATTTTTTATCGATTTTTGAAAATCTAAGAATCTTTCTAATTTTTCAAGTAGCAATATGAAAATTTATCCAGGGAATCCTGATACTTTAAGGATTCATATGGTGGTTTTACTGAGGCTCTAGGTCAATTCTAAAAAAAGTTACATTAGCCTGAAGTAGGAATAATAATTCCAACAAATTATACACAAGCATTGAACACCGAATGCATTCTCTCGCACTGTCTCTCTCTCTCTCTCTCTGACTCTGTGTACTACAATAATTGAGCGGCGGCCGATTTTGATTTCTTTTTAAAACTTAAAATTAACAAGAGAGAACGCTATAGTCGAGTGCGTCGACTATTAGATACCCGTTACTCAGCTAAACAACTTTAGATTTTGCATAAACATAATGTGAATTAGAGTGACCACAGGAAAAAGGGACAAAAAGTTCAAATTATCAATTTTAATTAGGCGATCTCTTAGCGCTGGCAGCTTTACAACACGAGCATCAGCACCAGCGCTGCTTTAGCGCAGGCAGCTTTTGTGCTGCACCACATACGCCATTGTTTGACTCAGACCTCCAATATTGCTAATTTGATTTGATTTGCATAGTTCTTGGGAAATAGTTCGGTATTGACAAATGAAAACCATCCCAATTTCCTTTAATAGAAATCCTCATCGAGAATTAACGTTGACTCTGTTGAGCACCTTGGCCAGCTATTCCAAAGTCATCCGTTAGATGGCGCTATTGTATTGCGCCATCTACCCGGGCCATGAAAGGCGGAAATGTAGGCGCTAGCCAGGCTTAAGCGATTAATGAGTTTTTGGGCGTTAGAGTGGGCGTGGAAAATTTTTATTAGGCCAATCGATAGGTATTGACGAAACAAATACATATGAATTAAAATTTTCATAATAGCATCAAAACTGTGGCCACAGCTTGTGGCTTGTGGGCGTCAGAGGGGGCGTGGCACCATTTTGAAACAAACTTGCGCTGCGTAGGAACTCCTAAAATCGACATGCAAAATGCCAATCTTCTAGCTTTTATAGTTTCCGAGATCTCAGCGTTCATACGGACGGACAGACAGACGGACATGGCTAGATCGACTCGGCTAGTGATACTGAACAAGAATATATATACTTTGTAGGGTCGAGAACACTTCCTTCTACCTGTTACATACTTTTGCACGAATACAATATACCCTTTTACTCTACGAGTAACGGGTATAAAAACTTAAAACTAAATTAAACTTAACAATAAATTAACAATAAATTAAAATTAAATTATACCAGCAACACACACGAATAAACCCCGTCAAAGCGTTCAAGCCGCTGGGCTTTGCGAAAAGTGCAGGGTGGCATGTTGGCAGGGGGGCAGTCATCATTTCTATATATAAAGCTTTCAGTAAGAAAACTGTGAATCAACGCACAGCCAAAACCACTGGTTAACAATATTAATATGCATTTTTATTACATTCTAATAACTTTAAACTGATTTGCTAAGATTTATTGGGGCTCCCCAAGTGGCCCCAATCGCTTCCAATTGGAAAATTCTGGAAGCTAAACCGTTTAACCAATCGAATCCGTGTTTTCGCCCAAAAATAGTTTAAGACATTATAAATGTTTAAAAAAATTTGACCGCTTAGATTTAAGCCTTTTTACTATTTTTAACACCCGTTCTAAAATTACAATTTAGCCAAAAATATCTTCAAACGTCGAAAAGTGGCACTTCTAAACCGAGTATCAAAAATTCCTTCGGTAAAGTTTTTCCTTAAGCTTTAACGATTCATTTGATGGTTTCACCAAAGCTCTAGATATCTTCTAAACAAAGAAACTAAGCAAAAAGTCCCTCTATTAACGAATTTAAGTATCTCCATAAGCATCATACGTTTTCTGCCTGCATGTTGCTATCTCTCTCTGCATTTTCATTTAAATTGTCAACAAATGATTCCGTCTCCCTCCCTCTCCCTCTGCCTTGCATTCCCCTGCGCTTTAGTTTATAGTTATTGGTGACCCACCCCTACCAAAGTGCGCCAAACTCATTTAATTAGCAAATGAAATCCTGTACGATAAACCGTTAAACCCATCGATACCGTGTTTTCGGTAAAAAATAGTTAAAAGCATAATAAATGTTTAAAAAATATGATGGCTTCAATTTTTAACTTTTTACTATTTTAAATACCCGATTAAAAAGTAGCTGTCTTATCCAGCATACGCTTGCATATATATATCTCCATCTCTTTTCCACCCCCTGACTCTGCTTTATGATTGTCATTTTTTTCTTCGAAATACCATTACAAAAAACAAGGGAGAACGCTATAGTCGAGTGCCTCGACTATTAGATACCCGTTACTCAGCTAAACAACTTAATATAAATATGCCTTCTTGTAATAAATTGACTATAAATATTAAACATACATACTTATATTGGCTAACCACATACATTCTTAAATAGTATTATGTATATTAAAGTCTAAATGTTTGCACAACACGAGTAACGGGTATAGCGAATAGCTTTTTTGAAAGGAGTTATCTTTGCCGGGCAATTGCAACTGTGCACAACGTAAATACATACATATTTATATGATTACATAAATACACACATACGCCATTGTTTGACTCAGACCTCCAATTTGGCTAACTTGATTTGATTTGCATAGTTCTTGGGATATAGTTCGGTATTGACAAATGAAAACCATCGCAATTTCCTTTAATTGAAATCCTTATCGAGAATAAGCGTTAACTTTGTTGAGCACCTTGGTCAGCTGTTCCAAAGTCATCCGTTAGATGGCGCCATAAAAGGCGGAAATGTAGGCTCTAGCCAGGCTAAAGCGCTTAAAGGGTTTTTGGGCGTTAGAGTGGGCGTGGTAAACTTTTATTAGACCAATAGATATTTATTGACGAAACAAATACATATCAATTAAAATTTTCATAATACCATCAAAACTGTGGCCACAGCTTGTGGCTTACGGGCGTCAGAGGGGGCGTGGCACCATTTTGAAACAAATTTGCGCTGCTTAGGAACTCCTCAAATCTACATGCAAAATGCCAATCTTCTAGCTTTTATAGTTTCCGAGATCTCAGCGTTCATACGGACAGACAGACAGACAGACGGACAGACGGACATGGCTAGATCGACTTATAGGGTCGGAAACGCTTTCTTCTACCTGTTACATACTTTTGCACGAATACAATATACCCTTTTACTCTATGAGTAACGGGTATAATAATTTAAGTTGGTATAACTAAATTTTCGCAAACCCAATACCAAATAGTAATTTCTTGAATATGTTCAAAAACAAATACACTCAAAAGAATGAAATATACATATGTATATCATGCATATATACATCAACCAAGGGAATTCATTCATCTCTATATATAAAGCTATCAGTAAGAAAACTGGGAATCAACGCACAGTCAAAACCACTGGTTAACAATATTAATATGCATTTTTATTACATTCTAATAACTTTAAACTGATTTGCTAAGATTAATTGAGGCCATTTGGAAAAAGGTCAATTTTCACCAACGCTCTAGCTATCTTCTAAGCAAAGAAAACTAAGCAAAAAGTCTCTATTATCGAATTTAAGTGTCTCCATAAGCATCATACGTTTTCTGCCTGCATATTGCTATCTCTCTCTGCATTTTCATACAAATTGTTCCCTGCGCTTCCTTAAAAATATAAAATGAGCTTTAATTTCTGTAGACTTTAGTTTATAGTTATTGGTGACCCACCCCTACCAAAGTGCCCCAAACTCATTTAATTAGAAAATGAAATCCTGTACGCTAAACCGTTAAACCCATCGATACCGTGTTTTCGCTAAAAAATAGTTAAAAGCATAATAAATGTTTAAAAAATATGACGGCTTCAATTTTTAACTTTTTACTATTTTTAATACCCAATTAAAAAGTAGCCGTCTTATCCAGCATACGCTTGCATATATATATGTCCATCTCTTTTCCACCCCCTGACTCTGCTTTATGATTGTCATTTTTTTCTTCGAAATACCATTACAAAAAATAATTCAAGTTGGTATAACTATATTTTCGCAAACCCAATACCAAATAGTAATTTCTTGAATATGTTGAAAAACAAATACACTCAAATTCCATCAACCAAGGGAATTCATTCATCTCTATATATAAAGCTATCAGTAAGAAAACTGGGAATCAACGCACAGCCAAAACCACTGGTTAACAATATTAATATGCATTTATATTACATTCGTATAACTTTAAACTGATTTGCTAAGATTAATTGAGGCTCCCTAAGTGGCCCCAATCGCTTCCAATTGGAAAAAGGTAAATTTTCCTTTCAGAAATTCTGGACGCTAAACCGTTTAACCAATCGAATCCGTGTTCTCGCCCAAAAAAAGTTTAAGACATTATAAATGTTTAAAAAAAAATTGACCGCTTAGATTTAAGCCTTTTTACTATTTTTAACACCCGTTCTAAAATTACAATTTAGGCAAAAATTTCTTCAAACGTCGAAAAATGGCACTTTTAAACTGAGTATCAAAAATTCCTTCGATAAAGTTTTGCCTTAAGCTTTAACAATTCAGTTGGTGGTTTCACCAAAGCTCTAGCTATCTTCTAAACAAAGAAACTAAGCAAAAAGTCGATATTATTATCGGAATTAATTTAAACCGTCGTCGCATGCAGACGTGTATTTATTGTGCTCCGGGAAAAAAGTATTCAATAAAATCACAAAAGTGCAGTGACCGATTTAATAAATCTACTATAACGCGAAAAGACGCTTTCTGCGATGAAATCGCGAATGTTTATATTGATTTGTCATTTAATTAATATAAAACTTCACACTTAAAACTCTAATTAACTTTACCACGAATACAATGAGTCTGAACGACGTTCGCACACAACGTCAACGTGAGCAAGACGAGAGACGGCTCTCAGTGCAAAGAAATAACGCGTACTTCTCTTTTAAAGCAACCGAAAATAATGCAAGCTCTGATCAAGCGCGGGCAATTACCCCCAACTTGACCGAGTTCTTAAACGTAGCGAGCGAGAGAGCGCGTCCTTTCTCCCCCTCGCTACCATCGACGTCTCTGCGGCCAAAGAGCGCTGAAAGTGCTCCAATGCAGGTATGCAATAACCTAAGCTCATCAGCAGTAACTAGCACCGCAATTTCTTTAACAACGTCAACTGTAACTACAACAACAACTGCAACCGTATCGACTGCGCGTTTAATGACATCATCAGCTAGCAGCGCAAATATTAATACGTCTGCCGCTGCGCTGCCCGAAAAACAGAACAAAACCAATGAATGTGCTAAGCCGGCTGTGCAGACTGGCATGGATCGCTACATCCAAATCAAAAGGAAGCTGAGCCCTCTAAATTCTCAACGCAAAATAACCCGTAACAATGCTAGCCTAGCTGGAATAGAAACGCCCACGAACTCAAACCGATTTAAAATCTTGGAGGACGCCTATGACGTTGAGGCGGCCGAATCCTCTGAAGTCGAGAAAAGGAAGCCAAAACCTCCGCCTATTTATATTCGAGAAAAAAGTTCCAATGTTCTTGTCAACAAAATTATCGAGCTTATTGGAAAGGATAACTTCCACATAATACCTCTAGTAAAGGGCAACATCCAGGAAACAAAGGTTCAAATGAAGTCTGAAGATAATTACAGAGTATTATCGAAATATCTTTCCGAAAATAAAAAGAACTTTTACACGTATCAGCTAAAAAGTAGCAAGGGCCTGCAAGTCGTACTTAAGGGCATAGAGTCCGACGTAACGCCTGCAGAGATAACAAAGAGAAGGGATTTAACGCTAAGACAGTCTTCAACATCCTTAACAGGGATAGAAAGCCGCAGCCACTCTTTAAGGTTGAGCTCGAACCAGAAAGTAAGCCCCTAAAGAAATACGAAGTGCACCCCATTTACAATCTTCACTTCCTGCTGCACCGCAGAATTACAGTTGAGGAACCGCACAAACGCAATGGACCGGTACAATGTGCGAACTGCCAAGAATATGGCCATACAAGGTCATACTGTAAATTGCGCCCGGTGTGTGTAGTTTGTGGAGATCTTCATGACTCCGCACACTGCCCAGCGAGCAAAGATGACTGCAACTCGAAAAAGTGCGGAAACTGCGGTGGCAATCACACTGCTAACTACAGAGGCTGCCATGTTTATAAGGAGCTGAAAAGTCGCATCCACCAGAGAGGAACTGCCGCCCGCACCCAAAATAAACAGATGACAGCTTCCAGATCAAACCCTGAAGTCTTCTTCTCGACTGCAGCCAGATCCTCACTAGGACCCTTAAACTCTGATAAAAATGTGACTTACGCAAGCGCTTTAAAATCAGGACTGGCTAACCCTGTCTCAAAAAGTTCATTTCTGCAATAAGCATACCAAGAACCGAAAACGGCTCAGCAGCAACAATTCCCGGAGCAGTCAAAAAGCAACTTTGAAGATATGATATACAGCCTGCAGCAAAGCCTTACGGAGTTTATGTCGTTTATGCGCACAACTATGCAAGATTTAATGCGAAACCAAAATCTATTGATTCAAATGCTGGTTTCACAACAATCCAAATAATGACTTCCCTAAGGATATCTACGTGGAACGCTAACGGCGTCTCACAGCATAAACTTGAGTTAGCTCAATTCCTACTCGACAACCATATCACCGTAATGCTGCTTTCAGAAACACACCTTACAAACAAATACAATTTCCAACTACGAGGTTATTCATTCTACGGAACAAATCATCCAGATGGTAAAGCACATGGTGGGACTGGAATTTTAATCAGAAGCCGTATTAAGCACCACTATCATAACAAATTTGCTAAAAATTACCTACAAACAAATACTGGCAACCAACTTACACTAGCCGCTGTATACTGCCCCCCTCGCTTCACCATAGCTGAAGATGAGTTTATGCAGTTTTTCAACTCGCTAGGAGACCACTTCATAGCAGCAGGGGACTACAACGCCAAGCACACACACTGGGGATCACGTCTCGTGACTCCAAAAGGAAAACAGCTCTATAATGCAGTTATAAAAGCCATGAACAAGCTGGACTATGTTTCTCCTGGCAGACCAACATACTGGCCGGCAGACCCAAGGAAACTACCCGATTTAATAGACTTTGCAATTACCAAAAACATTTCTAAAAATCTGATAAGCGCCGAATGCCTCTCGGATCTTTCATCGGATCACTCGCCTGTCCTGTTTATTCTTCTCCGACATCCAGGCGCTTTGGAGCAATCGTTTAAATTGACATCTCAGAAAACCAATTGGGTTAAGTACAAGAAATACATTAGCTCACACATTGAGCTAAGTCCTCATCTCAACGATGAAGCCAACGTAGACAGATTTGTTAATACACTGGAGTCTGTACTCGTCTCTGCAGCTCGAGTTTCAACACCACAAACTACAAGTACACAAAGCAACCAAAAGAAGACAAATCTACAAATTGAGCAGCTCGTCCTCGAAAAGCGACGCTTACGTCGAGAGTGGCAACTCCACAGATCACCATCTGCTAGGCAAAGCTTAAAATATGCCTCACGTCAACTCACAAAAGCTTTACAGCAAGAAGAAGCACAGGTCCACCGACGCTACATAGAGCAATTGTCAACATCTAGTACAAAACACTCACCCTACTCTAAGCTCACCGACAGAGCCAGCACGTTTGCCAACCACCTTAAAAATGTCTTCCAACCAAATCCTGCCACTAGTGCGTTCACCTTGCCGACTTTACCACATGAGCCTCAGCTTCAACATGAACCAATTGAGTTTCGCCCAAACGAAATCGTTAACATCATCAAAAATCAGCTGAATCCGAAAAAATCCCCGGGCTGCGACCTCATAACTCCCAAAATGATTATTGAGCTCCCATATTGCGCCGTTTGCACTATCACCCAGCTTTTTAATGCCATCGCAAAACTTGGCCACTTTCCAGTGAGATGGAAAAAGTCGATTATAATAATGATAGCAAAGCCAGGAAAAGACCACACAATTCCCACGTCGTATAGACCTATAAGCCTACTCTCATGCTTATACAAACTCTTTGAAAAATGCGTATTGACTCGGAAAAACACATACCTAAGAATCCAGGAAGGAATTCCGTCACATCAATTTGGGTTTCGTGAAAAGCACGGAACAATTGAGCAGGTAAACCGGATAACATTAGAAATTCGGAACGCGTTCGAAAAACGAGAGTACTGTACTGCCATATTTTTAGACGTCTCTCAAGCATTTGATAGAGTTTGGCTAGAAGGTCTAATGTACAAGATCAAGACAATGCTTCCCTACAACACCCATAAGCTTTTAGAGTCTTACCTCTACGACAGAAAATTTGCTGTTCGATGCAACACTGCTATAACTGACGATTTCACTATTGGAGCTGGAGTTCCTCAAGGAAGCTTGCTTGGGCCAACATTATATGTCCTCTACACAGCAGACATCCCAACAAGCACACGACTAACAACATTTACGTTTGCTGATGATACAGCCATTCTCAGCCGCTCAAAATGCCCGATGCAAGCAACTGCGCAGCTCGCTCTTCATCTGGTCGATGTAGAAAAGTGGCTTTCAGATTGGCGAATTAAAGTGAACGAACAAAAATGCAAGCACGTTACGTTCACCCTGAACAGGCAAAACTGCCCGCCGCTCATGTTAAACCATACTCCACTCCCGCAAGCAAACAAAGTGACATATCTAGGAGTACACCTCGACAGAAGACTTACACGGCGCCGGCACATTGAAGCCAAAAGAACACACCTAAAGTTAAAAGCCAGAAGCCTTCATTGGCTTATCAACGCTCGGTCTCCCCTTAGTCTTGAATATGAAGTCCTGCTGTATAACTCGGTACTAAAACCTATATGGATGTACGGCTCTCAGTTATGGGGGAATGCCAGCAATAGCAATGTTGACATAGTCCAGCGAGCTCAGTCGAAGATCTTGAGAACAATCACCGGGGCACCGTGGTACGTTCGCAACGAAAACATACATCGCGACTTAAACATTCTACCACTCAAAGAAGTGATCGCAGAACAGAAGGAAAAGTACTTTACCAAGCTATCGTTGCACCCTAACCACCTGGCGAGAGGTCTTACAAGGTTGATCAACCAATCACGCCTTCGTCGCAATGACTTACCCACCCAGCGACCGACTTGAGGCACGCGCAACCAGAATGCAGTCTTATTATACTGTTAGTTAAATTTTAATGTTAAGATTCGTAAACTTATTGTTAGTCTCAAAATTAAGAGAAGATTCAATAAATAAAAGCAAAGTTAAATAAAAAAAATATTATCGAATTTAAGAGCTCTTTACAGTAATTGCTGCCAGAATACTCATAAGCCGTTTTTTTTGGCGAAAATCTATTTGGCCTACCATAAGCTTGTTATGGTAGGCCGCTTTCTGATTTGCTATTTCATCTTTGACCGGTGGTATGCCCAGATCCCTGTGGATGTTTTCGTTCCGAACATACCATGGGGCCCCAGTGATTGTTCGCAGGATTTTTGATTGTAATTTTTTTGATTTTGATTTGCATAAGGCCTTCAAGCCACATTCGGTCGAATGCCTGAGAGACGTCGGGAATATCGCACTACAATATTCCCGAAGTTCGAAGGCTGTACGAATTTCTGAAGTTATCCGGTTGACTTGCTCGATGGTTCCGTGGTTTTCACGAAACCCGAATTGATGTGCCGGGATTAAGTTTTGTTGTCTTAAATATTGTGTAATGCGCGTGAGCAGCCATTTTTTCCAGTAATTTGGACAGGCACGATAGTAAGCTTATTGGCCTGTACGATGAGGGAATTGTGTGGTCTTTCCCAGGCTTTGGTATCATTATAACCACGGACTTTTTCCATTTTTTGGGGTAGTAGCCAAGATCCCGTTAAATAGCTTGCATATAACATCCACTGCGCAGTTTGGAAGTTCAATTATCATTTTTGGGGTTATTAGGTCGCCCCCTGGAGCCTTTTTCGGTTTTTTTTTTTTTCGGCTTCCTAATGACGTTAGCAATTTCAGGTGCTTGAAACAAAATCGGGTTAATTGCAATTTCAGAGCTAAGCGGCGGTAGTTGAAGAGAGTTTGTGGCGGTGTAGGTGTAAAGCAAATGTTTCGGCTCTGTCTTCGTCACTGCGGGCCCAAGTACCCGAGGAGTTTCTAATCGGAGTGACTGATTCTATCGGAGAGCTTAAATTCGGGTGAGCTCTCCACAAAGGATGCTTTGCACTGGTCGGCGACAGTTTCTCGATGTACCGGCGCTGCGCAAGCTCCTCTTCTTGCTTGAGGGTTTTGGTGAGTCTGCGGGTGGCATCATTATAGAGTTGCTTCGAATGGGGCGATCTGCAGGATTGCCAAACGCGTCGTAGACGTCGTTTTTCCCGAACCAGTTGTTCGATTTGCAGATTAGTTTTGTATTGGTTGCTAAACACGATTGTCTCTTCTGGTGTTGAGATTTTAGCTGCTGCCACGAGTACTGATTCCAGGGCATCAGCACAGAAGTCGATGTCGTTCTCTATGTTTAACTGTGGTGTTAGTTCAATGTGGGAACTTACGTACTTTTTTTACTTTAGCCAGTTAGTTCTAGTCGAGGTCAGCCTGAAGGGGTGCTCGATTACTTTCGGGCTTTGAAGGAGAGTTATTAAAACAGGCGAGTGGTCCGATGATAAGTCCGATAGCGATTTGGCGCTTACTAAATTCTTGGAATGTTCTTGGTCACAGCGAAGTCAATTAAGTCCGGGAGTTTTCTGGGGTCAGCTGGCCAATATGTGGGGCTGCCAGGGGAGACACAGTCGAGTTTGTTGCTCAAATTTATAATTGCTTTAGACAGTTGCTCTTGGCTCTTGGTAGCTTTTGGTCTGAGGAACTTGTGAGATGGTTCTGAAGCCGCCTAGCTGGGGCGACCGAGCGGGTCGCAGGTTGCGGACGACCTCACTCGAGGCCAACTGCGAATAAGCTGGCGGTGGAAGTCAAACACGGAATCGTGGACGGAAACCCCAGCAAATAAGCAGTCCCGGACAACCAGCGGGTATCTTGCAACGAGGCAGTACCGACGATGCGATTTGTTCAGCCGCATCTAAACAGTTGCTTTACACAAACACAACATCCCCCACACACCACCTACCCACTTCCTCTCCCAAACAACATCTCACTCCGGGCCGGACTACGGTGTAATTCGGATCGTGCCAAGAGTCAGCCTGGCTGGGGGCCCGGATCAACAACTACCTCAGTCTCAAACGGTGGGCTGCCGGCAACCCAGCTGAGCAGGTGCTTGCGGAGGAAGTGGAGGCCCCTGGTGTGCCGGAGGACGGCTACTCAACCGACTCGTCGCTGAGCAGAGAGATGCGAGCGATGGGACCGGCAATCGATGAGGTGGACCTGAGCGATTCGGAGGCCGACGTTACAGTGGTTGAGGTTGCAACTGGGGATGTCGCTAAGACTCCTGCAGATCAACCTACATCACAGTAAAGCAGCGTCCGCTGCTCTGCTCTCTGCCGACGTGGTCTTAGTTCAGGAACCCTGGGTAGCAGGAGGCAGGGGCTGCCCTATCAACAACGACAGAGGTGAGTCTTTATTTGATTTCATTCTAAATTCGAACTTATTTTTTTGTAATAGGGGCAATACCCCTACTTTTATAACAAAAATGTGCCAAACGATCATATATCTAACCCTGGCATCAGATTCACTCATAAGCACAGTCACAAACTGGGCTGTCTTCGACGAGCACTCATTTTCAGATCACAGGTTTATAGAGACAACTTTGTCCCTAGTGTCACCTGCGCCGGTCAGCTTTGCCAACCCCAGGCGGGCAAACTGGAATAAATACAAAGAAATTCTATCGAACTTCCTCCCCAGGGAGCCACCAGAAAGCACTCTTTGCACTCAGGAACTAGATAATATAGTAAACAAATTCACAGAAGCATGCAACGCGGCATTCACAGCTGCATGCCCGTTAGGGAAACCAAGAGGAAGGAAAAAACCTCCTTGGTGGACCCAGCAATTATCAATCCTCAGAGCCAAATGCAGAAACCTGTTCAACAGAGCGAAAGCTGCAAATGAGGACATAAACTGGCAAAGCTACAAAAAGGAACTAGCCACATACAAAAAGGCCATCAGAAAAGAGAAGAGAACTGCGTGGCAGAACTTCTGCTCGGATATTGAAATGACAACTGATGCCGCAAGGCTCAGAAAGGTACTTTCTAAGACAGCCGTATCCTTGGGCTATCTCCAAAAGGCTGACGGATCATGGTCGGATTCTAGTGAAGAATCCCTAAACCTACTCCTAGACGCTCACTTCCCAGGGAGCCTGCAAACAGAACATCCCCCAGGAAGACACACTGGAGAAGGAATAAACTTAAATCTCCTACTATCAGACCGTAATACAAACTGGTCCATTCATAGTTTTAAGCCATACAAATCGCCGGGACCGGACAATATAACACCAGCACATATTCAGCAAGCAGGAGAACTAGCTATAAACTGGCTGAGAAAAATCTTCTAGACCATTCTTGCAGTAGGAGAACTACCTACAGCATGGCGGGAAACGAAAGTCGTTTTCATCCCTAAGGCAGGGAAAGCCACCCATACTACAGCGAAGGATTTCAGACCGATCATTCCTGACATCATTCCTGCTGAAAACCCTAGAAAGACTGATAGGTCTACACATTAGAGACATCATTGACCCGACGCAGATATCAGAGGCGCAACACGCATACACCAAAGGTAAGTCGACCGAATCGGCGCTACACTTGGTAGTAAGCAACATCGAGAAATCACTCAGTATACAAGAATACACCTTGATCGCCTTCCTTGACATAGAAGGAGCTTTCAACAACGTGCTCCCAACGTGCGATCTTATGACCGCAAAACTAAAAACACTATCGGAATGGACTACAAAGAACGGACTTGGGGTAAATCCCTCAAAAACGGAACTAGTCCTTTTTACAAATAGATACAAAATCCCAAAACTTAACCCACCCACTTTAAACAACTGTAATCTCTCTTTTAGCGAGCACGCAAGATACTTGGGGTTAGTATTAGATAAGCGTCTTAAATGGGGCCTAAACAACCAAGAGAGAACCAAGAAAGCGACCATTGCAGTTTACTCTTGTAAAAAAGCAATTGGGCTAAGATGGGGTAAAATCGTCAATTGGATATACATAGCGGTAGTCAAGCCAATCCTACTATATGGAGTGGCTCTGTGGTGGACCGCTTTACACAAACAATGAATCTTAACTCCCCTTAACAAAGTACAGCGCATGGCGGCTTTGTGTATTAGTGGCGCCTTTCGAAGTACCCCAAACGAAGCGCTGAATGCGATCTTGAACCTCCAGAGCCTGGACTTAGCAGGAATGGAAAGGGCGAAATCGGCAGCCATTCGACTAAGGGATACAGGGCAATGGAAAGCCCAACTATATAGTCACGCTAAGATTCTTCAGCATGACAAATTGATCCCGCCAAAAACGGATCTATGTAAAACCCGTGAATACAATCACACGCCCTTCGAAGCTCTGATCCCGGGCAGGGAAGTAAGGGATCGTGGCCGACCGGGCTCAATAGACGCAATCTGTTTATATACAGACGGCTCCAAACTAGACGGACACGTAGGTGGAGGCATATACTCCGAGCAATTAGAGATCAGGCGGTCATTCAGACTTCCTGACCACTGCAGTGTCTTCCAAGCGGAAGTGTATGCTATAATGGAAGCACTTGTCTGTTTAAGGGAACCACCCAGAACAGACACATAAACATATATAGTGATAGCCAAGCGGCTATTAAATCAATCTACTCGACAAATACAAACTCCCGAACAATAGCAGACTGTCGCAAATCTCTCCACGAGATGGCTAGTCAGTTTACTGTCAGCCTTATATGGGTTCCGGGTCACCGGGATATCGTAGGCAACTGTATAGCAGACGAGCTAGCCAGGCAAGGCACCACCATACCTCTCCTTCCAGGAAAGGAGAATGTTGGCATGCCTATGGCTACTTGCAAGCTAATTATTAAAAACCATTTCAGCAAATTAGCCAACACTCATTGGCAAAACACACCGCAATGCCGAATCTCTCACCAGACATGGCCTGCAATAAACAATAAAAAAACATCAGAACTACTCAATTTCAGCCGCACTGAGTGAGGCATGCTAATTCGAGTACTCACAGGCCACTGGCTCGTTGGCGCACACGCCGGCAGGCTAAAAGCCCCAAAAAATGATTTTTGTAGAAGCTGCAGGGATGAGGAAGAAGAGGAAACGGTGGAACACCTACTCTGTTCATGCCCAGCCCTATGCAGGCTTAGACTGAAACACTTAGGATATCCTTTCATAAATGACCTGACCGAAATATCGCAGACTAACCTGAAGAAGAAGACTAAATCCTCCGGATGGGGGACTTGCTGATCGACCAACCTACAGGCTGACTCTTAACGGATAGGGGACCCAAAAATAGAGATCATACGGTATCACAATGGACCCACAGAAGTCTAAGTGTACCAGGCTACAGTCTGGCAGCCGTCCTAACCTAGACAGTTGTCTTCCTTTGGGCGTCACGAGTCTTGATCCCCAGTGCGTGTGCCTGGCGTTGTAGTCTCCTCCTGCTATTAAGCGATCTCCGAGTGAACTGTAGAAGTCCAAGAATTGCTCTTGTAAAAGGCGGTGGGCAAGCTACAAATTCTCTCTCTCTCTAGCGGCTGACTTCCGGGGCCCCAAGCAACCAATTCTTTCTCTCTTGTGGCTGACTTCAGGGTCCCCGAGCAACAAATTCTCTCTCTTGTGGCTGACTTCAGGGTCCCCAAGCCAAAACATTCTCTCTCTCTTGTGGTCAACTTTCGGGTCCCCAAGCAAAACATTCTCTCTCTCTTGTGGCTGACTTCAGGGTCCCCAAGCAACATTCTCTATCTTGGGGTCGACTTTCGGGTCCCCAAGCACTAAATAGATCTCTCTCGCTCGTGGCCGACTTCAGGGTCCCCAACACCACCCGTGCTGGTCCTATCGAGCAACTGGACGGCTCCCGATACCAGCTATTCTAAGCGTAAGAAGGAAGCGAAGGCTGCATGGGCGGCACCCCGCCAATCCGGAGAATTCGTTAGTTGTGAATCAAATGTCAAGATACTTACTGAAATAAAACCTAGTTCTAATCAATTACTAAGTAATTCCCCACGACTTCTACTTTCGGCTGGGTCGGAACTCTCTTTCAGCAACCACGCCTGACACAAACAAATTCCTGTGACGAACCCTGGCCATCCCTGAGCCACCCGACAACGACGAACCGACACCAGCGGAGTAATGTCGAGCTGGGTATATCTGGCACCAAAGAGCGAACAAACGAAATACACGGAAGAGTTCGGATTAGGAACGGCAGAAAGAAGTGAAGATTTAAGAAGTTTGTTGGCAGCGTTCGCCAAAAAAAACGGATCATACGGAAACGATCAGACAAAGACTCGCAGAACTGACAAAAAAATATAAGAGAGAAAAAAGCCCGGCGAAAGAAACAATTCCGGCGATCGTGGTAACCAGGGAAAAGGAGGAGATAATGGACATCAAAGGAGCAAGTCTAGGGGACGAAACGGAAGGAAAGTTAGAAATAAAAATGGAAACGAAAGTCATAGACCGGGTACGTGGATGGGGCATCCGGTACCAAGGAACAACAAACCCACTGGAGTTCCTAAGCAAAATGGAACAGTGGGCAGGCGGATACGGAATACGGAAGGACCAGCTGATACAGACGATGCCATTCATCCTGGAGGGAATCGCGAGTGATTGGTGGAACACCACGCCGAGCAGGATCGTAACATGGACGCAACTCAGAACAGAACTGCTGGAATACTTTTTACCACCAAGGTATGAGGAACAGTTGGAGAATCAGATTGCACAGATGAAGCAGAGAGAAACGGAGCCCGTAAGAGAATACGCAATGGGACTAAGATAACTGATGCAATTCACGAAACTCTCAGAAGAGGCCAAACTGGACCGAGTATACAAAAACAGCAGGAGCAAGATAAAGCTGTTCGCTAGGAGGGCAGGATTCAACTCGTTGACAGAGTTCCTCAAACTAGCGGAGGAAGTAGAAGAAATAGAGGCAGAGGACCGGGCACAGGCAAGCCAACCTGCACAGCAGCAACTAGGACCGGAGATATGCATGCGCTGCGGAGGAACAGGACACGCGGCAAGCACGTGCAGCAATCCGCCGAGGCTGTTTTGCTGGATCTGTGGAAGAAACGGTACGAGAACCATGGAGTGCTGCAGGAGACCTGAGCAGTTGAAGCTGGCAGCTCAGGCGGCAATAAAGGAGCCAGCAGCAGGGGAACAGCCGTGTTGCGACGGGTTCCAAATAGTAGCCCGCATAAGGGTCGGTAAGAAGACAGCGAAAGGAATCGTGGACACAGGAGCATCAAGAAGCGCGATAAGCAGAAGCAGATATCAAGATCTGAAGCAACAAGGCAAATGGTGTGGAACCCGAGCAGAAATAACAATGGCCAACGGAGCAACGCAGAAGGCGAGAGGAGAATTCGCAGCAGAAATCCAATTTGGAGGAAGAGCGTTCAGGGTAACATTCATGATACTAACAGAAGCGGGAGGAGGAATACTTTTAGGAATGGACTTTCTAGCCGGGGCACGCAACACGCTGAGTTGTAGAGGCTTGGATCTAGAGATAAGAGCAGCCGGAGACAAACAACAACAAATTCTCTCTCTTGTGGCTAACTTCAGGGTCCCCAAGCCAAAACATTCTCTCTCTCTTGTGGTCGACTTTCGAGTCCCCAAGCAAAACATTCTCTCTCTCTTGTGGCTGACTTCAGGGTCCCCAAGCAACATTCTCTCTCTTGCGGTCGACTT
This sequence comes from Drosophila prolongata, assembly GCA_036346975.1. Lineage (NCBI taxonomy): Eukaryota > Metazoa > Arthropoda > Insecta > Diptera > Drosophilidae > Drosophila > Drosophila prolongata. The sequence goes on from JAYMZC010000319.1 coordinate 38,242, forward strand.
TCGGGTCCCCAAGCACTCTCGCTCGTGGCCGACTTCAGGGTCCCCACGCATCCCATTCTCATTTCAGGTAATCCCACCCGTGCTGGTCCTATCGAGCAACTGGACGGCTCCCGATACCAGGTATTCTAAGCGTAAGAAGGAAGCGAAGGCTGCAAGGGCGGCACCCCGCCAATCCGGAGAATTCGTTAGTTGTGAATCAAATGTCAAGATACTTACTGAAATAAAACCTAGTTCTAATCAATTACTAAGTAATTCCCCACGACTTCTACTTTGGGCTGGGTCGGAACTCTCTTTCACCAACCACGCCTGACACAAACAAATTCTTGTGACGAACCCTGGCCATCCCTGAGCCACCCGAAAACGACAAACCGACACTCTCACAGCCTCGGTAGTTTGCGGTATGGTTATCTCCACAGTTAGCGCATTTCTTTGGCTTTGGGTCTTCTTTGCTTGCAGGTCAAGATTCGGATTTGTGGAAGCCACCACAAGCTACGCAGACTGAACGAAGCCCGCAGTTGTTTCTGGTTTGTCCATACTCTTGGCAGTTTGGGCATTGCAGCGGGCCATTCCGCTTATGCGGTTCTTCAACAGTAATCCTTCTGTGCAACAGGAATTGCAGTTTATAGATCGGGTGCACTTCATTTTTCTTCAAGGCTCTGCTTTCTGGCTCCAGATCGACCTTAAAGAGTGGTTGCGACTTTTTATTTTTGTTGATAATATTAATAATATTTTTGGAGAAGAATCCTTTTTCTTTCAATGCCTCTTTTACCTCATTGGTGGATACGTCGGGCTCTATGCCCTTTAGCACTACTTGCAAGCCCTTGCTACTCTTGAGCTGTTACGTGTATTAGGGTTTCCTAGCCTCGTCTAGGTAATTAGTTACAGCTCTGAATTGATCTTCAGTTTTAGCTTGAAGCTTTGTTTCATGAATATTCCCTTTAACAAGAGGAGTAACATAAAAGTTGTCATTCCGGACCAGCGCAACAATTTTCTTTACAAGGGCATTTGTGTTCTGTTCCCTTATGTAAATTGGTGGGGGCTTTGGTTTCTTTTGAACAGCCTGTCCAGATTCGGATTGATTATTATCAATTTCCGACAATAGGGCGAATCTTTTGTTACTAGATGCCCCTGGTTGTTCGCTGCCTTTATTAGGGCAATTTTGTTTTGGTTTATTTCCAACCATTTTATTTTGCGGGCTTAGCTTCCGTTTGATTTGGATGTAACGGTCCATGCCAGTCTGTATAGCCGGAACCACTTGTTGTTGTTTGATTGGCACTCGTACTTTCAATTGGCTTTGTAGTTTTATTAGGCGCTGCAGAACTTGCAAACGCATTCGAAATCGCGTTGTTGTAACGGCGACCGTTGATGTTGTTGTTGCAGTGGCTGCGGTTGCAGAAATTAACGAGGTCGCAGTGCTCGTGGCTGGTGAGCTGTGAGTCGAAGCTGGGGGTGGGGTTCTACACTGCAAGCTCCATGAGGTGGGAGTTGGTGTGAGTAGGGCGGGAGAACAAGACCGTGCTCTCGCACTGTCAATGGTAAGTAGGGCTGAGTTGCTCTTTGAAGAAGTTCTTTCAACTTCTGAATCCCGGGTTGAGAAATAAGAAATATAACTGTTTCTCTGGTCTACGGAGCTTCTACGCTCATTTTTTGAATAGCCGCTCATTGAGCTATCACTCGTGGCACTTCTTAGTTTTTATAATAACTTTGCACTAGTTTTTTACATTGCACTAATTATTATTTACTGTTTTTAGCAATAAGATTGCCTTTATTATACCACTCCAGTATTTTTAGTTATTGTTTTTCACTTTGAGCGCTTTTTTTTCCGGAGCTCGCGCAAAACACGTCTGCACACTCCAGCTGTTGTTTGTTGTTTTTTTGAAAAAGAAAAGTTAACGGGGAAACTTTCAATTCGGTCAGAGTCGTATCAAGAAAATTTCTTTGCATAACCGTGTATTTTGGTGTATAAACGTGTGTGAGCAATAATATTATTATTTTAGTTCGCCTTTTTCCGAAATTTAATTTTTTCTATAGAATGCGCAAATTTGTTGATATCCTTGATATTAACTTAAAAATTTGGTGAGTTATGCCAGTTTGTTTCGTTTTTTACTATTCTTAATTAGTAAAGTCATAAATGATTTACACTTAAATGAATATTTGGTTATTTATTAATTATGTGCAGTTGTGATATACCAATTAGCATAATTGCATTTTGTACATATATAAATGCGTTTTTGTAGTTTTTAATCTTATTATTCGATATAAACATTGCTTAAATTGCACTATTTAAAAAATATTGTCTTAATATTTAAGAGCTTCCTGTATGGAGACAGGTATAATGCAAACATGAGACATCGCAAGCGAAGCTGCGGGCACCCTGCTAGTCTCTATATATAAAGCTTAGATTTAAGGCTTTTTACTATTTCTAACACCCGAGCTAAAATTACAATTTAGCCAAAAATATATTTAAACGTCGAAAAATGGCACTTCTAAACTGAGTATCAAAAATTCCTTCGGTAAAGTTTTTCCTTAAGCTTTAACGATTCATTAGATGGTTTCACCAAAGCTCTAGCTATCTTCTAAACAAAAAAACTAAGCAAAAATTAGATTATCGAATTTAAGTGTCTCAATAAGAATCATACGTTTTCTGCCTGCATATTGCTTTCATACAAATTGTCAACAAATGATTCCGTCTTCCTCCCTCTCCCTCTGCCTTGCATTTCCCTGCGCTTCCTTTAAAGTATAATACGGTTAAAATTTCTTTAGACTTTAGTTTATAGTTATTGGTGACCCACCCCCCACCAAAGTGCCCCAAACTCATTCAATTAGAAAAAGAAATCCTGTACGCTAAGCCGTTAAACCAATCGATACCGTGTTTTCGCAAAAAAATAGTTAAAAGCATAATAAATGTTTAAAAAATATGACGGCTTCAATTTTTAACTTTTTACTATTTTTAATACCCGATTAAAAAGTAGCTGTCTTATCCAGCTTGCATATATATATCTCCATCTCTTTTCCACCCCCTGACTGCTTTATGATTGTCATTTTTGTACCCTTGTAGTGGGTATTATAATTTTGGTCAGAAGTTTGTAACGCAGTAAAGGAGACGTTTCCGACCCCATAAAGTATATATATTCTTGGTCAGGATCAATAGAGGATTCGATATAGCCATGTCCGTCTGTCTGTCTGTCCGACCGTCCGTCTGTCCGTCTGTTTCAACACCGTTTGGGAGCTCAGTTTAAAAGCTAGCGATCTGAAACTTTCACAGTTGTCCTAAAACAGGTGTACGCAGATCAAGTTTAAAAACCACCCCGGTCGGTTGTCTATATCATATAGCTCCCATAGGAACAATCGGATATAACTTTCAAGAATGGAAGATATTTCGCGCAGTGTAAAAGCTATTAACATAAATCTTTCCAAATCTTATTTTTTATGTATACCTTGATCAATGTAAAAGCGCTTGGCGATCGGACGTCTATATCCTATAGCTCCTATAGGAGCAATAAGGTGAAATCGGTTAAAATTTAATGATTTTTAGGATATTACGCACAGTATATAAGCAATTCACATGATTCTTTCCAAATCGTATTTTTTTATGCATACCTCTATTAGGGTAAGAGCACTTGGCGATCGGACGTCTATATCCTATAGCTCCCATAGGAACAATAGGGTAAAATCGGTTAAAATTTAATGGTTTAAATATTTCGCGCTGTATATAAGCTATTGACATGAATCTTTTCAAATCGTATTTTTTTATGCATACCTTGATTAGGGTAAAAGCGCGTGACGATCGGACGTCTATATCCTATCGGCTTTCTGCAGTTAGCTTACGTCCTCGTTGTTATGTATAATTACAGAAAACTTAATTTTTTCGTAGAGTAAAAGGGTATATTGTATTCGTGCAATAGTATGTAACAGGTAGAAGGAAGCGTTTCCGACCCTATAAAGTATATATATTCTTGTTCAGGATCACTAGCCGAGTCGATCTAGCCATGTCCGTCTGTCCGTCTGTCTGTCCGTCTGTCTGTCCGTCTGTCTGTCCGTCTGTCTGTCCGTCTGTCTGTCCGTCTGTCTGTCCGTCTGTCTGTCCGTCTGTCTGTCCGTCTGTCTGTCCGTCTGTCTGTCCGTCTGTCTGTCCGTCTGTCTGTCTGTCTGTCCGTATGAACGCTGTGATCTCGGAAACTATAAAAGGTAGAAGATTGGCATTTTGCATGTAGATTTTAGGAGTTCCTACGCAGCGCAAGTTTGTTTCAAAATGGTGCCACGCCCCCTCTGACGCCCACAAGCCACAAGCTGTGGACACAGTTTTGATGCTATTATGAAAATTTTAATTGATATGTATTTGTTTTGTCAATACCTATCGATTTGCCTAATAAAAGTTTGCCACGCCCACTCTAACGCCCAAAAACCCATTAAACGCTTAAACGCAATACAATAGCGCCATCTAACGGATGACTTTTTAACAGCTGGCCAAGGTGCTAATTCGAGCGGCGAAAAACATTCAAGAAGGCATATTTTAAGCTGTTTAGCTGAGTAACGGGTATCTAATAGTCGAGGCACTCGACTATAGCGTTCTCTATTGTTGATCCTTTCTTTAAGCAAAGAGTCAATGGTTTTGCAATTTTTGCGAAGTCTTTTATAAATTTTCGATAAAATCCACAAAGGCCTAAAAATGATTTTATGTGTTTTGGAGAGTTTGGAATTTTAAAATCTTGAATAGCTTGAATTTTATTTGGATTTGTTTTGATTCCTTCGGTTGAAATTTATCTAATTGTAGTTTGAGATTTGATCTGCGAAGACGTTCGAATACTTTTTTTAGAGATTGAATGTGCTCTTGTAAAGAGGTAGAAAATATAACAATGTCGTCTAAATATACTAGACAATGGGTACCTATTATGTCGTGTAATACATTATTCATACAACACTGAAATGTAGCGGGTGCGTTTTTAAGACCAAAGAGCATTCTAGTATATTCATAGTGACCTTTCTTAGTGGAAAATGCAGTTTTTGAATAGAGTCTGGGTCCATTTCAATTTGATGGAACCCTTTAGCAAGATCTAATGTTGTAAAATATTGACTTTTCACTAACTTGTCTAAGATTTCGTCCATGTTCGGAATAGGGAATTTGTCATTTATGGTTATTTGGTTCAATCCTCTGTAATCGATAGCCATACGAAATTTTGGGTATGCCAAACAATTGGACTGCAATAAGGAGATTTGGATTTTCTGATAATACCTTGTCTTATCATTTCTTCAATTTGTTTTTCTACTTCTGTATCGTAAATATAAGGATAGCTATAAAGTCTCCTATAAATTGGTTCTTCATGTTTTGTTTTAATAACGTGTTTGATTTCGTTTGCGAAAGTCTAAATATTTTGACATTAAATAATGAAGTTCAGTTTTTTCTTCATGATTCTTTTAGAATTTTTCTTCCAATAAGAATGTCATAATGATTTGAAAATGGTTTTTGATGTTTTAAAATCTTGAAATTCATTATCTTCAGAGTTGTGGGACATATACGAACGATTTATGGATTTTTCTTCAAACATTCCCACAGCTTGGGCAGTTTTTTTTAATTTAAGAGGAGTTGAAATATCAAATTTGCTCAACGTAATAAAAGTTTTTACTGGTAATTTTTCACGAATCACTTCAGCTAATGTGTCACTCAATGTCCTCAAAACTAGAACTATGTTTGAAGGATTATTATCTAAGCTAAGTTTACAACAAATACTACTTGTCTGTTCTTCTAATTCTTCAACAAATTTACGTAAATTATTTTTATATTTAGTCTCACGTAATTCGGCTATCAGAGTTGTGGGACATATACAAACGATTTATGGATTTTTCTTCAAACATTCCCACAGCTTGGGCAGCTTGTTTTAATTTAAGAGGAGTTGAAATATCAAATTTGCTCAACGTAATAAAAGTTTTTACTGGTAATTTTTCACGAATCACTTCAGCTAATGTGTCACTCAATGTCCTCAAAACTAGAACTATGTTTGAAGGATTATTATCTAAGCTAAGTTTACAACAAATTCTACTTGTCTGTTCTTCTAATTCTTCAACAAATTTACGTAAATTATTTTTATATTTAGTCTCACGTAATTCGGCTATCATTCGATGTGGATTCGTTGCGCTGTTGAACTCGCCGATAAGTAGGCTTCTCAATTCCTTCCAGTCCACTATGGGGCCAACGACCACTTTTGTTGGCCAAAATTAATAACTCGCTCAATTTTAGAGATATAGAGATAAAACTTTACCAATCGTTTTTTGGTATCCTTAGGCAACATATATGTTAAAAAGAATAGGATCGAACAAATATATCCCATAGCTGCCATACGATCGATTTAGTCAACTTTGTTATTTTTCAAGATAATCGAATAATTTTTTTTTTATTATTATATACTTTATAATTACATTTATATTATATTTTTTTATATTTTTTATATCTGCTTCTGAATAGAATTCAAAATGCAAAGCAAAATGTTCTTCGTTCCACAAAGGTTCAATGTAAATGCACGAAAATCGGATTTAAATAATTTTATTAATAAGTAAAAAAATAGCACCTGCTATTAAACATCATGCTCTTCGGATTCTAATTCAATATTTCATTGAAAATCAAAAGGATTCTAATATTCAACGCAACTACTGTTAAGGTTGCAAAACTTGAGGTTATGTGCTTAAAAATTAAATTTCGGAAAAAGTGGCAATAAGTGGCGATTCTTACCATATACATTTTAAAAAGAATTTAATACTCTACAAATCTCAATAGGTTTCAGAAGTGGACTCCGCTGGACTCACTTTGTTGCTCTATTTAAAAATTAGTTTTCTAATTAAAAAACGCGTTTTAGACAACTCACTTTAACACTTTATTACAAAGACAGCACGATAGATTTCAACCGTTTAAACACACAAACACTAAGTACACACCACCATTCATCGAATTCATATCACAACAATTTTTTGGATCGCTTATAAACTGCTTTTTTAAACACTTTAAAAATGCAATTTAAAAGTCGAATTTGAAAAGCACGTGGCTTGCATCTTAAACATCTGATTTAACAGCTGTTATCTTAACAGAAGCGCACTCTATCGGAATTCCTGATACGTAACATTGCAGATTGGTCTTCTGTTAATACATCCTAAAACAACTTTTTTGGTTTTGACGACTTTTCAAAAATGGGTTTTGGCCAACCAAAGTGGTCGTTGGCCCCATAGTGCAGTCCTGTGATACATTTCTCATTAAGAGTGATCGGGCTTGTCCAACTAGGAGGTTCCTGATGGCTGCTTGATTTGATTTTGGCCTTCTGATGCTGTAGGATAATGGTAGACTAATTTATCGACTTCTTTTATGAAGAGAGCCAAATAGAGTGGGTCTCCATTAAATTTATTAATCTGCTTCAGTTGCAAATGCAAATGGTTCATTGATACATCTGAGAGGGTTTGTGCAGCTTTTGATGCTGCGGCTACGGCTGCTGCTGCTGATGTTGATGGCAGATCCACATTTAATGTTTTAAGTTGAGTTGTTGTATTTAGGCGAAATAATTTAGATTTTTCACTGGTTTAGACACTAGAAATCCTCATTCGTGATTTAACTAATTTTGATTTAAAAAAAATTTTTTTTTTTAAGTAAGTTTTATTTTTGCGAAGTAATTTTTTAATTCCTTTTTAGGTAGTCACTCGCGAGGATATTACTTGTATCCTACCGGATGCGCCAATTATGTTTTTCGGTTCGGAATATATTAAAAAAAAAGCGATTTTTATTTTAATATATAGCGGAGTCTTTATTGGTAAAGTTCTTTCAAGTTAGATCCCCAATCTTAAACTGATTTTACAAAATGCATTATTCTTATAACTATGGCTTCTACCAGTGACAGCGCGCGAGCAGCGAAAGTGGACTTTGATTAGATCATTTTGATTGGTCAAAACTGTGGCCTGATGGGATGGTTTCTAGGCTGCATTTTTTTTATTTAATTAATTTGGATTGGCCAAAGCTTTTATGCTGACGAATGGGTTCTCAGGCTGGACCCTTTGTTTAAAGGTCTGAATATTGTTTATGTCTGCCGTCGTCGATAAAGGCGTGTGAAGTGTTTATAATTCGGATGCCGCCGATCGAAGGCGTGGAAAGATTTATGTCTGAGGGGTTAAATGTTTATGTTGGATTGATTTGAATAACTGTAATAGTAGGCTCTGGACTTATGTTATTGACAATTGTTAAATGTTTATGTCGGATTGATTTGAATAACTGCAATAGTAGGCTCTGGGCTTATGTTATTGACAATTGGAATTTTTAAAACATTTATTATGCTTTTGACTATTTTTTAGCGAAAACACGGTATCGATTGGTTTAACGGTTTAGCGTATAGGATTTCATTATCTAATTGAATGAGTTTGGGGCACTTTGGTGGGTCACCAATAACTATAAACTAAATTCTAAAGAAATTAAAACCGTATTAAAACTCATTTTATATTTTTAAGGAAGCGCAGGGAAATGCAATGAGACGGAATCAATTTGTATGGAGACACTTAGATTAGATAATAGATCGACTTTTTGCTTAGTTTCTTTGGTTAGAAGATAGCTAGAGCTTTTTTGAAACCAAATGAATCGTTAAAGCTTAGATAAAAACTTTACACAAGGAATTTTTGATACTCAGTTTAGAAGTGCATTTTTCGACGTTTGAAGATATTTTTGGCTAAATTGTAATTTTAGAACGGGTGTTAAAAATAGTAAAAAGGCTTAAATCTAAGCGGTCAAATTTTTTTAAACATTTATAATGTCTTAAACTATTTTTGGGCGAAAACACGGATTCGATTGGTTAAACGGTTTAGCGTCCAGAATTTTTGAAAGGAAAATTGACCTTTTTTCCAATTGGAAGCGATTGGGGCCACTTGGGGAGCTCCAATAAATCTTAGCAAATCAGTTTAAATTTATTAGAATGTAATAAAAATGCATATTAATATTGTTAACCAGTGGTTTTGGCTGGGCGTTGATTCCCAGTTTTCTTACTGATAGCTTTATATATAGAGATGATGACTGCCCCCTGCCTTTTTCCCAAAGCCCAACGGCTTGAACGCTTCGACTGGGTTTATTCGTGTGTGTTGCTGGTATAATTTAATTTTAATTTATTGTTAAGTTTAATTTAGTTTTAAGTTTTTAATTTTAAGATTTAAAAAGAAATCAAAATCAGCCGCCGCTCAATTATTGTAGTACACAGAGTCAGAGAGAGAGAGAGAGAGACAATGCGAGAGAATGCATTCGGTGTTCAATGCTGGTGTATAATTTGTTGGAATTATTATTCCTACTTTAGGCTAATGTAACTTTTTTTGGAATTGACCTTGAGCTTTTTAGAATTGATCTAGAGAGTAAAACCACCATATGAATCCTAAAAGTATCAGGATTCCCTCGATAAATTTTCATATTGCTAATTGACTTAGATCAGTGTTTTTTTTTGCCGTTAGGAAAAAATGAGGAAGATTATTAGATTTTCAAAAATCGATAAAAAATAGTAAACATTAAAATATCCAATATTAAATTAAATAGAATCTTTATTATGTAGAGGACTACATTTTGGCCAAAAATCGCATTGATTAACGCGTTTAGCGTCCAGATTTTTTGATAGAAATTGGGGTTTTTTGCCACTGGAAGAAAATGGGGGCATGTTTGTGGCCAAAATAAATCTTAGCAAATCAGTTTAGTGTTATAAGAATTGAATGGTAAAAAATTTTAATAGGGTCATTTAATTAGTTTAGGCTGTGCGTTGATTCTTAGTTTTCAATGAACAGTTTTATATATAAACTAGAGCACCCGGCCAATTTCACAACTTCATATAAGCCCAGAGTAATAATAAAACACTGGTAATTCAAATTTCATAAAAATTTATTTGAATCGAAATTAGTGGAGAGAGATGTGATAAACAATATTTTTTGTTTTGTTATCCGGTGCAAAAATAAATAATGATGACGGCTTTCTCACACGCGAACATGCTACGTATAACTGCCCATGTGAAAAAATTGATATTCCAAATGAATCCCGCAGACATCCAACGATTGGCCTTGCGATTTATTGATTGTCATCGCAAATGCCAATCGAACTGGGAACTGAATCCTCTTGAATTGGAATGGAAGATCTGTTGGAATAATCGGAATTCGTGGGATAAGAACTTCCTCTCCTTCGCATGAATCACGTTGTTCATCAGTTTTTTAACGGACAACTGCGTACCGTTATATAATCTCGGATGATTTAGATTCCTCAGCATTATAATAATTGATCCCACTTTCAGTTGCAAATTATTCGGCGGAGTTCCTGGCACATCCAGTGAGTTCAAAAATTCTGTCGGATAGTTGGTCGCTTCATCCTCGTCGGCCACGCTGTCAACGGATTTGTATAAATGCAGGTCTCCAGCGATTTGACTTTGAATAACGAAATTCGAACTATCTACGTCCTTATTCTTCGCTGCTAGTATTGCCCGTTCACTAATCCAATCGAGATTTTTATAATTTTGTGCAATGTCGAGAAACACTTTTGTGATGAGTTCTTCTTTCGACGATGTGAACTCGCAAAAATTTGCTGGGAACGATATTAGTCCAGTCGAAACATCAACAGGAATTTCGCCATTGCCAAGCGCCAGCATTTGTCATTCTTCAGTGCGACTCTCATATTCGTGGACGATTTAAACTTCTTGACATATCATCACAAAGTGGACGATTTTAGGCATGCATTAACTTCATCGGCAGCCGTAGATTTCGGGATGACGGGAAGCGTTTGACGAAAATCTCCTGGCAGCACTATGAAAGCCCCACCAAATAGTTTCGAATCACCTCGTGAATCCTTCATCGTTCGGTCAACTGCCTCCAAAGCTCGTTTATGCGCCATCGTGCATTCATCCCAAATGATTATTTTGCATTCTCGCATCAATTTCGCTGTCGCCGAATTCTTGCTCATCGTGCACGTTGGCTGGTCAACCGTCAGAAGAATGATGGGTAGCTTCAAAGCGGAAGCAAACAATGTAGCAGCAATGCCAGATCGAGAAAGTATAAGCCTCCCGTTTCATCGCCAACAACCTTCAATATCGAATCGTACACGTTCTTCTGTAGGATGTAGGGCCTCTAATGTTCACCAAAAGCAAGCGAAGATAGAAGCATTCGTCTTGGCGTGGATGAACTGTGTATATTCGTCCGAGCACATCAGTCGAATAGACACCAGCGAAGCCAGCAACAGCAACAGGCGTTGAAACTTCTTCGATGCAGCGTTCCATGCATAATAGCGTGGCATCTCTGAATAGAGTAAAGTCCTTGCGAACGGATCGCTTTTGTCGAAAAGAAATTTATCAACGTTGTCGCTGGTGGCCGTTCTGCTGTGTGCGCTGCGTTCGCGTCCGTAAAATAGTGAACAGATAAGTGCACGACAGTCGGGTGAGGTTCATGAATCGGAAATAAAAATAGCCGCCAAATGGCCTCGTTACAACTAACGTAGCATCCAAGTTGAAATTTCGTCACCTCATCGTTTGCATTCGGATCAGCAATGCTAAACACCGCAATGTCGCTCCCTTTGTTCACATATTTGCAAACGTATTTGATGGATTTGATAGAGTTGCAGTACTCAACATTGCAATGCTTTGAGAACGTTTTGGACAAAAGCGGGCGATATGGAACGGTCCAGCGTTTATCCACGATTACTGTTACGTTTGTTTCGCCATTACTTCGATCCATTGGCCGTTGTCATCTGGAGAACGATGCCTATTGAATGGATATCCATCGTGTCCACTGATTGTTTCAGCCGTCAACGGACGGGGAAATCGTTTTGTGCAGTTTCCGTTATCCATACATACTGATTCTGGGTTGTGGACTCCGCATGGGCCATGGATCATGCTCGTTGTCACAATGGAAAGCAGCTCGGGTTCACTTTGTTTATCTGGTATTTCGGCTGAAATAATCGAATCAATTTGATCTGGTCGGATCTTGTCGAACATCCAAAGCAGAATGTGCGCATGTGGTAAGCCACGAGTATATCCAACAACGAACTGCGCCAAAAACCTTCTGCTTAACGATGTAATTCATAAGTACTGTGATCTTTTGCTTGAATACTCGTTCAGTGGTGTCAGGTCGATCGCTAGATGTTTGTCCTGGAAGCAACAGATTCGTAATTTCGGGCCATTTCGGATTGCATGGAACGTGATGAATAAATCCGGGCGTCCGTAATTACGGACATACGTCAACGCATCTTAAGCGTACTCATGCATATGGCGCGGGCTTCCACCATAAGTAGCTGGAAGAATGGTCAAACAACCGATGTTGGCCGCGTGTCCTTCAGTAGCGATGGCGTCACGCAAGTGGATGTACTCGTCTGAGCGCAACTTCGACTGATTGCATGACTACATGACGACACAGTACTGTTGCACAACGCTGATTTAGTTCATCTTCCGAATCACCAATAAAGTAGACCTCAAGGAATTTATGATCTTTGTTTGGTGGTGGTAACAAAGCGCCTGCTCGATGGTGAATTTGCCCTTGAATCTGAATGTTGGGATGCAATTTTGAAAAAAATTAGATAATAAAGAGACGCCATTACCTCATAACTCGGATTGTACCCTGGTGATGAACAGCCTTGACTCCAAATGACGTCATTTGAAAGCATACGTTATATTTTTGTGCAAGCTTTAGGAAGCTGTTTGATTGGGCTGAAATTCCATATAGTAGCGAATACAATGGCTCTGGTGGATGAGCCAAAACGGGCAATTTAATTTTGGCACCTGCACAACATAAACCGGGGGTTTCCAATCGGAACTTCAGTGTATTGCAAAGCTGACATACGACAGACAATGAACCAATAACAACGCAGCTATGATCTTTGTAGGGTGTTTCGGAATTGTATGCGAATGCAGCGCGATTCAAGTTATCATTTGCGGCTGGTCTTCTTCTACTCATATTTTGTCGGGCTTGAGGTGGTCTTTGTGCAGCGCGAAGCTGTGAAAGCATCCGTTATATTTTTGTGCAAGCTTTAGGAAGCTGTTTGATTGGGCTGAATTTCCATATAGTAGCGAATACAATGGCACTGGTGGATGAGCCAAAACGGGCAATTTAATTTTGGCACCTGCACAACATAAGCCGGGGGTTTCCAATCGGAACTTGCGAATGTATGCGAATGCAGCGCGATTCAAGTTATCATTTGCGGCTGGTCTTCTTCTACTCATATTTTGTCGGGCTTGAGGTGGTCTTTGTGCAGCGCGAAGCTGTGCAATTCGAGCACGTGCCGATGCATTTATTTCTGCACGTACTTCTTGCGTTCGATTATTACGGACATTCTGAGAATGTATCGCATTGCGTGAACGCCTTCCAAGTCTTGATCTAAAAGCAGGCATTATTTCCAATTAAAACTTTGGCAATGTTTCGTTAACTCGATTTTTTACAGTTTTATGTACAACAATGAATACATCTCTTGAGGCGATAGCGACTTTTCCGGCAGGTTTTCCCAAAATTTTCTTATGTATTAATCTGCTTCTGGCAATTACTCTGGCATACTCTCCTTTCTATCCAAAGCATTTGAGCGCCTAGTCTCCACACAAATTAATTTGTATCTTCACGATAATTCACTGTTGAATACACGACAACATGGCTTTCGGAAAACGCGTAGTTGTATGACAGCAATTTTAAAAATTTCAGAGGATATTCGCATGAAAACGGATGACAGGCAAGTTACATTTCTAACACTGCTAGACTATAGCAAGGCTTTCGACACTGTCGATCATTTTATTCTGTGCACTAAGTTAGAAAAACTATATAATTTTTCAAACCAAGCTACAAGCTTGGTAAGAACATACCTAATCGGCCGATCTCAATGTGTTGTAACGGAGTCTGAGACCTCAGACTTTTTATTTACTAAGCGTGGTGTCCCCCAAGGGTCGGTCCTTGGACCATTACTGTTTTCGATATATGTGAACGATCTTCCAAATGTCTTGTCTAATTGTGAAGTCCAGATGTATGCTGACGATATGCAAATGTATGTGAGTCGTCCATATAGCTGTATATCTGAATGTATTGATGTCAGTAATAGTGAACTTAAACTAGTTAGCAATTGGGCAAAGAATAACGGTCTTCAAATAAATCCAAAAAAATCCAAATGTTTGATAATTTTTAAAAAAGAAATAAACGCACCATTGCAAAGGCTCAAGGTTGATACTGATGAGATTGAATACGTAAATCGAGCTAACAACCTCGGAATTGTGTTCAACAGCACTCTTTCGTGGTCCAATCATATTAACTATATAGTTGGTAAGACGTATTGTCAACTACGTCAATTAAAACTGATCCAGAGTATTTTAGCAACCCATAGTAAAATGGTATTAGCAAAGTCGATTATAATCCCTTCACTATTATACTGCATTGAAATATTTGGAAAATGTGACTCAATAAGTAGGAATAAATTAACCGTAGCATACAACAATATAGCAAGATTTATTTTCAATATTAAACCACACCATTCAATTTCAAGTCATGCTAAACAAATCTTTGGACTAGACTTTTCCACATTAGTTGAATTTAGGACACTGATTCTCCTTCACAAAATAGTCACGACCAAGGAACCAAATTACTTGTTTTCGTTTCTCAACTTTGCACAATCAGCCAGAACGAATAATATAATTCCCACAAGAATCAACTATTCCTCAAGTGAAAATCACTTCTTTGCATGGGCTGTTAAGCTTTGGAATAATTTACCACACACTTTAAAGAATACAAGAAGTGCTAGACAGTTTCGGAAAGAATTATTATTAATGTTAAAAAATAACTAACCCACACCCACAACCACACACAACTAATTATAAATCCAAGAACTAACTATAGATAAGAATTCAAAATTGTACTACGGATAATAATCAAAACTTGCAAATATGTTTAAGTAATTCTGTAAAACTTTCTGTAAGATTGTAAACTTTGTTTTGTGACTAGTGCTTTATTTTTAAGTTAAATTGTTAACTTTAGCGCTAGGAAGATAAATAAATAATAATAATAATAACAATTACAAACAACTGAAAACAACTTATTTGAGCCAAATCGGCCCAGCCGTTCTCTTGTTTTGCGATGGCGTACATTTTTTGCACCATTTTTATATCCGTCCTCGTTTATGTATAATTACAGAAAACTTAATTTTTATACCCTTGCAGAGGGTATTATAATTTTGATCAGAAGTTTGTAACGCAGTGAAGGAGACGTTTCCGACCCCATAAAGTATATATATTCTTGATCAGGATCAATAGAGGATTCGATATAGCCATGCCCGTCTGTCCGGCCGTCCTTCTGTCCGTCTGTTTCAATACCGTTTGCGAGCTCAGTTTAAAAGCTAGCGATCTGAAACTTTCACAGTCGTCCTAAGACAAGTGTGAAAACCCCCCCGATCGGATGTCTATATCCTATACCTCCCATAGGAACAATCGGATATAACTTGTGTTCATGTCGAAAAAGAAGAAAGATCAATGGTTCGGCATCACTGGCAAGCGAATCGGTGGTCTCTTAGACTAAGCGATATATTACGAAGTCATTACGAAATAAAAGGTGAAACGAATCACAAGTGAAAACGAAGGTCCACACAACTCCGCATTTGAATATATTTCTTTGGGAAAAGCTCTGGAATTTATTCTTGGCACGGACCCGCCCCAACATTTGATCCAATCGAAGCCGGATTTATTTTCGTCGTTCTCCGCAAGCTAAGTAATTCCAAAGTTTTTTTTCCGGTGGCAATATATATATAATAACAAATTCGGGATTTAGCACTTTGAAAAAAATATAATTTTTATTTATCAAAATAGTGTAAACGCGAACTGGGAGAGATAGGTCTACTCCTTACAAGATTCAACTTAAAACTCAAACTTAAAAACTAAGCTGGCGCTTATCAAACCTTCGATTGGGAGAAAGAACTTTATTGATAAATTGGAGAACGATGCCTATTGAATGGATATCCATCGTGTCCACTGATTGTTTCAGCCGTCAACGGACGGGGAAATCGTTTTGTGCAGTTTCCGTTATCCATACATACTGATTCTGGGTTGTGGACTCCGCATGGGCCATGGATTATGCTCGTTGTCACAATGGAAAGCAGCTCGGGTTCACTTTGTTTATCTGGTATTTCGGCTGAAACAATCGAATCAATTTGATCTGGTCGGATCTTGTCGAACATCCAAAGCAGAATGTGCGCATGTGGTAAGCCACGAGTACATCCAACAACGAACTGCGCCAACAACCTTCTGCTTAACGATGTTATTCATAAGTACTGTGATCTTTTGCTTGAATACTCGTTCAGTGATGTCAGGTCGATCGCTAGATGTTTGTCCTGGAAGCAACAGATTCGTAATTTCGGGCCATTTCGGATTGCATGGAACGTGATGAATAAATCCGGGCGTCCGTAATTACGCACATACGTCAACGCATCTTAAGCGTACTCATGCATATGGCGCGGGCTTCCACCATAAGTAGCTGGAAGAATGGTCAAACAACCGATGTTGGCCGCGTGTCCTCGTACTCGTCTGAGCGCAACTTCGACTGATTGCATGACTACATGACGACACAGTACTGTTGCACAACGCTGAGTTAGTTCATCTTCCGAATCACCAATGAAGTAGACCTCAAGGAATTTATGATCTTTGTTTGGTGGTGGTAACAAAGCGCCTGCTCGATGGTGAATTTGCCCTTGAATCTGAATGTTGGGATGCAATTTTGAAAAAAATGAGATAATAAAGAGACGCCATTACCTCATAACTCGGATTGTACCCTGGTGATGAACAGTCTTGACTCCAAATGACGTCATTTGAAAGCATACGTTATATTTGTGTGCAAGCTTTAGGAAGCTGTTTGATTGGACTGAATTTCCATATAGTAGCGAATACAATGGCTCTGGTGGATGAGCCAAAACGGGCAATTTAATTTTGGCACCTGCACAACATAAGCCGGGGGTTTCCAATCGGAACTTCAGTGTATTGCAAAGCTGACATACGACAGACAATGAACCAATAACAACGCAGCTATGATCTTTGTAGGGTGTTTCGGAATTGTATGCGAATGCAGCGCGATTCAAGTTATCATTTGCGGCTGGTCTTCTTCTACTCATATTTTGTCGGGCTTGAGGTGGTCTTTGTGCAGCGCGAAGCTGTGAAAGCATCCGTTATATTTTTGAGCAAGCTTTAGGAAGCTGTTTGATTGGGCTGAATTTCCATATAGTAGCGAATACAATGGCACTGGTGGATGAGCCAAAACGGGCAATTTAATTTTGGCACCTGCACAACATAAGCCGGGGGTTTCCAATCGGAACTTGCGAATGTATGCGAATGCAGCGCGATTCAAGTTATCATTTGCGGCTGGTCTTCTTCTACTCATATTTTGTCGGGCTTGAGGTGGTCTTTGTGCAGCGCGAAGCTGTGCAATTCGAGCACGTGCCGATGCATTTATTTCTGCACGTACTTCTTGCGTTCGATTATTACGGACATTCTGAGAATGTATCGCATTGCGTGAACGCCGTCCAAGTCTTGATCTAAAAGCAGGCATTATTTCCAATTAAAACTTTGGCAATGTTTCGTTAACTCAATTTTTTACAGTTTTATGTACAACAATGAATACATCTCTTGAGGCGATAGCGATTTTTCCGGCAGGTTTTCCTACAATTTTCTTATGTATTAATCTTCTTTAGGCAATTACAAACAACTGAAAACAACTTATTTGAGCCAAATCGGCCCAGCCGTTCTCTTATTTTGCGATGGCGTACATTTTTTGCACCATTTTTATATCCGTCCTCGTTTATGTATAATTACAGAAAACTTAATTTTTATACCCTTGCAGAGGGTATTATAATTTTGATCAGAAGTTTGTAAGTTTGCAGTGAAGGAGACGTTTCCGACCCCATAAAGTATATATATTCTTGATCAGGATCAATAGAGGATTCGATATAGCCATGTCCGTCTGTCCGGCCGTCCTTCTGTCCGTCTGTTTCAATACCGTTTGCGAGCTCAGTTTAAAAGCTAGCGATCTGAAACTTTCGCAGTCGTCCTAAGACAAGTGTGAAAACCCCCCCGATCGGATGTCTATATCCTATACCTCCCATAGGAACAATCGGATATAACTTGTGTTCATGTCGAAAAAGAAGAAAGATCAATGGTTCGGCATCACTGGCAAGCGAATCGGTGGTCTCTTAGACTAAGCGATATATTACGAAGTCATTACGAAATAAAAGGTGAAACGAATCACAAGTGAAAACGAAGGTCCACACAACTCCGCATTTGAATATATTTCTTTGGGAAAAGCTCTGGAATTTATTCTTGGCACGGACCCGCCCCAACATTTGATCCAATCGAAGCCGGATTTATTTTCGTCGTTCTCCGCAAGCTAAGTAATTCCAAAGTTTTTTTTCCGGTAGCAATATATATATAATAACAAATTCGGGATTTAGCACTTTGAAAAAAATATAATTTTTATTTATCAAAATAGTGTAAACGCGAACTGGGAGAGATAGGTCTACTCCTTACAAGATTCAACTTAAAACTCAAACTTAAAAACTAAGCTGGCGCTTATCAAACCTTCGATTGGGAGAAAGAACTTTATTGATAAATTGAGAGTGTCCAAAATGAGAGCACTGAGCAAGAGAGCGATCTAGGTTTGAGCTACGTCTGCAATTTTACAGTATTGGGGGATAAAAGCTTTTTGGAGTTAGGGGACATTTGTTTATAATGCAAGAGGATGTTTACATTAATTGGTCAGTCGTGGGAGCCGACAATTTGGGGTTCTTTTATTTGTTTATAACTCAAGAGGATGTTTATATTAATTGGCGACTCTTGGGAGCCGATGATTTTGGGGTGTGACAAATGCGTAATGTAAATATGTTTATGTGGTAGATATGTGGGTGTGTGTATGTTACTTTATGTGGTAGATATGTGGGTGTGGGTATGTTACTATAAGGTCTCCATTTTGTGAAAAATATTTATATTTATATATCTACTTGATCTCTAGAACACTAGTGGCACATTCCGTGCAACTCCACAAAATTATAACACAAAAAATTAAATAAAATCACACATATCCATACACATACACACATATACACACAGCGAAGCTATTCCAAAGGTTTTTTTTCCACTAGCAATATATATATATATATATATATTTTCCACACAACCCCGCTCCACCGTTAAGGTCTCTATTTTGTGGGAAAATATTTATATTTATATATCTCCCTTGCAACTCCAAACCAATTAAAACACAAAAAATTAAATAAAATCACACATATCCATGCAAATTAACTATAACTTTAATTAAAGATTTTAATTAATATCGTAAACAATTTATTTTGGCAGAGCTTGCTACTGAGTTCTCACGGGTTCTTATCTTATAAACATTTCCACCCTCGCAAACGGCAAGCCAAGCTTGAGACAGACGTAAACAAATTCCCCCTAGCTAGCCGCCAAAGGCCAGCCAAACTTTAGACTAAACATCCGTTACAATCCCAACACCGCGAACCCTCTCTTTTAGGCATCGCGTTCGCTTCCAAATTTTCCATGCTGATCACAACAATCTTAATCGGGAATTAGCTTCGGAAACCAAGACTTCGGAAAATTACGAAGATAAACTTAAAAAGCTTCGATCTCGAGGCAACAAGGGAGGAGAACCAACTCAAGCTTGGGCAGTTGTGAAATAAGTCTAAGAATGATTGTATTCTAAGTCTAAGTGAAGTTTATTTAATAAAAATTATATTTTTTTAAATACATTCGGTATCGTATTTGTAATTGGCGCCCAACAAGGGGCCCGCGCTGTAAAAAATATCGAAATGAATTAAAAAAATAAATCATAGACCTGAAAATAAAAAGGTTTCTATGTAAAAAAACAAAACGTACCGGAAAAAAAAAACCAGAGCATAAAGTGAAGATATTATTGTGCTGAGAAACAACTAAAGTGAAAATCTAAAAAACACAATTAAAAGTGCAACACTTTAAATAAAGAAAACAAGAAAGGAAAGCTAACTTCGGACGTATCCGAAGTTGATATACCCTAGCAGAATATTCTGTAAATTATATTCTTCAAAATTATTCATATGATGTATTCTTAATACTCATAAAAAGTCCGAACTTCCTAACTTTAAAAACACCAAAGTTATGGCATTTCCAAACGTTCAGTTATATGGCAGCTATAGGATATAGTCAGCCGATCCTTATCAAATTTGGTAGGTCGGATTGATTGGCCAAAAATAACCCATAGAAAATCCCAACTTCCTAACTTTACAAACACCAAAGTTATGGCATTTCCGATCAATAAGTTATATGGCGGCTATAGGATATAGTCGTCCGATCCTTATGAAATTCGGTAGGTCGGATTAATTGGCCAAAAATAACACTCATAGAAAATCCCAACTTCCTAACTTTAACACCACTTTAAACACCAACGTTATGGCTTTTCCGATCGTTCAGTTATATGACAGCTATATGATATAGTCGCCCGATCCGGCTCGTTCCGACTTATATACTACCTGCAATAGAAAGACAACTTTTGGGAAAGTTTCAAGCAGATAGCTTTAAAACTGAGGGACTAGTTTGCGTAGAAACGGACGGACAGACGGACAGACGGACGGACAGACGGACATGGCTAGATCGACTCTTCTGGTGATGCTGATCAAGAATATATATACTTTATAGGGTCGGAAATGTCTCCTTCACTGCGTTGCAAACTTTTGACTGAAATTATAATACCCTCTGCAAGGGTATAAAAAGGCCAGAATACGCCAAATAATAAAAGTGAAAAATTACAATAATATATTAAATATAAATTATCCAGGAAAATAAACAATCGCAAAAAGTGCAAAACTACCAAAAATTATAGACATTTCCAATACACAAAAAAAAATTAATAAAATACTTATAAAACGCCAAATATAATAAAAAAAAGAGGTGCAAAAATAAAATTTTCAAAACGCAAATATAACAAGAAAGGAAAGCTAACTTCGGGCGGAGCCGAAGTTAATATACCCTTGCAGAATACTCTGTAAATTATATTCTCCAAAATTATTCATATGATGCATTCTTAATACTCATAAAAAATCCCAACTTCCTAACTTTAAAAACACCCAAGTTATGGCATTTGCAATCGTTCAGTTATATGGCAGCTATAGGATATAGTCGGCTGATCCATATAAAATTTGGTAGGTCGGATTAATTGGCCAAAATAAAACCCATGAAAAATCACAACTTTCTAACTTTACAAACACCAAAGTTATGGCATTTCCGATCAATCAGTTGTATGGCAGCTATAGGATATATTCGGCCGATCCATATAAAATTTGGTAGGTCGGATTAATTGGCCAAAAATAAAACCCATGAAAAATCACAACTTTCTAACTTTAGAAACACCAAAGTTATGGCATTTCCGATCAATCAGTTGTATGGCAGCTATAGGATATATTCGGCCGATCCTTATGAAATTTGGTAGGTCGGATTGATTGATTAAATGTAAAACCCATAGGAAATCCCAGCTTCCTAACTTTACAAACACTAAAGTTATGGCATTTCCGATCAATCAGTTATATGGCAGCTATAAGATATAGTCGGCCGATCCCGGCCGTTCCGACATATATACTGCGTGCGAAGGAAAGAAGGGTGTGTGCAAAGTTTCAATTCGATGTCTTTAAAACTGGGAGACTAGTTCGCGTAGAAACAGACAGACAGACGGACAGACAGACGGACAGACAGATGGACAGACAGACGGACAGACAGACGGACAGACAGACGGACAGACAGACGGACAGACAGACGGACAGACAGACGGACAGACAGACGGACAGACGGACATGGCTATATCAACTCAGGAGGTGATCCTGATCAAGAATATATATACTTTATAGGGTCAGAGATGTCTCCTTCACTGCGTTGCACACTTTTGACCCAAATTATAATGCCCTCTGCAAGTGTATAAAAAAGTTCAAAAATACAACATCATTTTTAATATTCCTAAAGAGTAATATAAATCATCAAAAAAATTTGTTTTGATTTTTATAAAATAAAACAAAATAAAAAATTAAAGAAAACAAATAAAAAACATACAAAAAGCTACACGAAAACAAAAAAAGAAAAAAAATATAGAAAGTGACACACACAAACAATTTGATAAAACCAAGAAGTACCAAGAAAAGGAACGAAACAAAATTACTGAGAGAAGACTAAGAAGACCCAGGACCCACCAGGACACAGAAGACAACAAATCGTAAGAGTAGAATTAGCAGTATAAAAATATTTAAATAAGAAAGAAATTATTAAATACAATTCTAAACAATATTCAATATATATAAAACTAATCTTCATAAATAAACAAAGATTTTGCTAAAAGTGATAGATTAATCCTGGAAGAGTTAATAAACGCATTACAAAATTTTAAAATGACTGATACAAATGGTCCGTCGACTAGCCGAAGCGCTAATAAACAAACACCCGAACAAACATTAACCACAGATTTAATTGTCCGATTGATTGCTAGTAATGTAACCCCTTTACAAGACGAAATAAAAAATTTAAGTACCCTTTTAGACTCAAGAGCTACTTTAGTAACCGAATATCAAGTCGAACAGATTGACGATAACATAACATGCGACAAAACTTTGTGACGGTTCGTCGCTGTCGGGTGGCTCAGGGATGGCCAGAGTTTGTCACAAGAATTTGTTTGTGTCAGGCGTGGTTGCTGAAAGAGAGTTCCGACCCAGCCCAGAGTAGAAGTCGTGGGAAATTACTTAGTAATTGATTAGGACTAGTTTTTATTTCAGTAAATATCTTGACATTTGATTAACAACTAACGAGTTCTCCGATTTGATGGGGGTGCCTCCCTTGCTGCCTTTGCTTCCTTCGTCCACTTAGAATACCTGGTATCGGGGGCCGTTCCGCTGTTCGAGATGACCAATACGGGATGTGTTGCCTGAAATGAGGATAGGGTGCTTGGGGACCCTAAAGTCAGCCCCGAGCGAGAGAGTTTGTTGCTTGGGGACCCTGAAGTCAGCCACAAGAGAGAGAGGGTTTGTTGCTTGGGGACCCTGAAGTCAGCCACAAGAGAGAGAGAGTTTGTTGCTTGGGGACCCTGAAGTCAGCCACAAGAGAGAGAGAGTTTGTTGCTTGGGGACCCTGAAGTCAGCCACAAGAGAGAGAGAGTTTGTTGCTTGGGGACCCTGAAGTCAGCCACAAGAGAGAGAGAGTTTGTTGCTTGGGGACCCTGAAGTCAGCCACAAGAGAGAGAGAGTTTGTTGCTTGGGGACCCTGAAGTCAGCCACAAGAGAGAGAGAAGTGCTTGGGGACCCTGAAGTCAGCCACAAGAGAGAGAGAGAAGTGCTTGGGGACCCTGAAGTCAGCCACAAGAGAGAGATATCAGCCGGTGAACCGTGCCGTAAGGAGGTGTGATCCTAAAATCGGACGTCTCCTAGGGATACCTCCAGGAGGAGGGACTACTACTAAGCTAAGGAGCTAACTACTATGTATAAGCGGACTTGGATCGAATGATCCAGTCCACCAAAAAATGACTTCGCTGCTTACCACCACTGGGGAGTTGATCCTTCACCCTTAGACGGTTGGCTGCTAAGTGCCTTTCCATGGCCCGTGGCCCGTCTTATATAGGACTCGGCGAGATCTAGTGTGCCCGTCGTCTGTGGGATTTGCCGGGCTAAGTGTGACCCTCTCTCTCTCGGTCTAGTGTGCCCCTATGTGCGCGATCGTTGGCGCGCGCGCGTTCTCGGTTTGAATTTGAAATTAAATACTTCTTTTGTTTCATGCTTTTTTATTCTTATTTATTTAATTCATTTAATTCATTATTATTTATTTACTTCATGCTTTTCTTCTTTATTGTGCGCGCAGCGTCACACTCCCCCCCCGTCATGGATTCGAGTGGTGTCGTAAAATTGTTACGTAATTCCCCCTATTTACGATTACTCTCCAAATCCTCTCTCCATCTTTCACCAGCAAGCGCTGCTGTTTTCCAGGTTTCTTCTCATCCAGCTTCTTCTTAATGTTGTTTTTGACTGTTCAGGACAATATTACTCCCTCCGGTAGCGTCCAACCCTCGTCGTTAGACTCCTCCTCGTGGAGCTCCAGTATATCCCTATCCGGTGTATCCGTTACCCTTTTCTCCTGGGCAGTTTCGGCCGTTTGGCTGTTGCCTTGCCTGGACTGGATATTCCCGGTTGGTGCCGTGGTTTTTAGTTTTGCCGGTGTTGTCCTCTTCCGAGCAGTTCCCGGCATCGGTGCTGGCTCTATAAGTTTTGCCATCGTTTGTGCCGCCCGTAACTTCGCGTGTTTCTCCCGGAATTTTCGTGCTGCCTCCATGAATTTGTTCATCTTTTCTGTAATGAGACAAATGTTTTTGTGTTAGGCTTCACGTTTAGTTTTGGTGTGGGATTTAGTGTTGTGTTATGGTTATGGTTTAGTGTTGGTTTACGTTTGGGGTATGGTGTAGTGAGATGACTAATGTTATGTGAGTTGTGTGTTGTGGATTTGTGTAGTGTTTGGTTATGTGTATTCAATGATAGATTGTGCTTTTTGTGTGTTGCCAGTGTATCGTGTTCATTTTTTTTTTTTTTTTTTGTAACATTTGCATTTTATTTATTGGATCTTCTCTAAATTGAGACTAACAATAAGTATATAGAATCTTAAATTAAAAAGCTATCTGACAGTCAAGGTGACTGGCGCGAAAATTTAGGGTCTCTAATAACTATTGCTGAGCTGGAAGGTCATTGCGTTGCAATCGGGTCCGGATGGAAGTTAGCTTGGTGTGGTAGGACGCTTTTTGTTTTGATATTTCATCTTTTACGGGTAGAATGCCAAGATCTCTGTGGATGTTGTCGTTCCGAACATACCAAGGTGCCCCAGTGATAGTTCTCAGGATTTTTGATTGTGCTCGCTGAATAATGTCGATGTTGCTGCTGCTCGCGTTTCCCCACAATTGGGAGCCGTAGGTCCAGACTGGCTTAAGCGTTGAATTGTAGAGCAGGACCTTGAAGTCCTGGCAGAGGGGGGAGCGCGCGTTTAAAAGCCAATGGAGACTGTTTGATTTTAGTTTTAGGTGAATTTTCTTAGCTTCGATATGTCTCCGCCATGTAAGTCTCCTGTCTAGGTGGATGCCAAGGTACGTTACATCGTCAGCTTGTGGAAGTGGCGTGTTATTCAGGGTTAGCGGGGAACACGTTTGTCTGTTAAGAGTAAACGTTATGTGTTTACACTTTTGCGCATTTATTTTTATACGCCAGTCTGATAACCACCTCTCCACTACAACGAGATGATCAGCTAGTAGTGCTGTTGCCTGAGTTGGGCATTTGGACCGACTTATGATCGCGGTATCGTCTGCGAATGTAGAAGTAGTTAGCCGCTCGTTCGTGGGAATATCTGCGGTGTAGAGGAGAAATAGAGTTGGACCAAGGGCGCTACCTTGGGGAACTCCAGCCTCTATAGCGTAGTCATCGGATGTTGTGGTGTTGCATCTCACGGCGAAGGCTCTGTTGTAAAGGTACGATTCCAGTATCCTGTGAGTGTTTCCTGGCAGGATCGTTCTGATTTTATGGATAAGGCCATCAAGCCAGACTTGGTCGAAAGCCTGTGCAACGTCAAGGAATACCGCACTGCAGTATTCCCGAAGCTCGAATGCAGTCCTTATTTCTGTTGTTAATCTGTTGACTTGCTCTATTGTTCCATGGCTTTCTCGAAAGCCAAATTGATGTGCTGGAATAACGTTGTGCTCTTTCAGATATGGAATGATGCGCGTCAGAAGGCATTTTTCGAACAGTTTTGACAGGCACGAGAGTAAACTTATCGGTCTATACGAAGCTGGTATTGTGTGATCTTTCCCTGGCTTTGGGATCATTATGATTACCGATTTTTTCCATTTTTTTGGGAAATAGCCAAGTTGAGTAATCCCGTTGAAGAGTTTACAAATAACCTCAACTGCACAGTTTGGAAGTTCGATTAACATTTTGGGAGTTATTTTATCACCGCCTGGGGCCTTTTTTGGTTTCAATTGCTCGCTGATTACTTTTGCAATTTCATTTGGTTGAAACAGAATTGGCTCCGTCTCAGATTCAATTCGAATTGACGGCGACGGTAGTGCGAATGAATTAGTTGCAGGGTTTGGCTGAAAAACATTACGAAGGTGTAAAGCAAATGTACAAGCTCTGTCTTTGTCGCTTCTGGCCCAGCTGCCTGAAGAGTCTCTTATGGGGATTACTGTTTCGGCCGGCGCACTTAGTTTTGGGTGGGCCCTCCACAAGGGATGCTTAGTGCTGGTGGGTGAAAGTTTCTCAATGTACTGGCGTTGTGATTTTTCTTCTTCTTGCCTTAGAGCCCTGGTAAGTCTGCGACCAGCTTCTTTAAGACTTTGTTTTGAGGATGGCGATCTGCTGGTTTGCCAAGTACGTCTCAAACGTCTTTTCTCCAGAACAAGCTGTTCGATTTCATGGTTAGTTTTGTGTTGGTGTGTGTGCCCATCCCTCCCTTGCGGTGTTGAGACTTTGGCTTCTGCGACGAGTACAGACTCCAGGGCATCGGCGCGTAGCAGTCGATGTCCTCCTTGATGTTGAGCTGTGGAGTTAGTTCAATGTGGGAACTTACGTACTTTTTGAACTTCAGCCAGTTGGTTCGATGCGACGTCAGCCTGTGAGGGTGCTCGATTACTTCCGGGCTTTGAAGAAGAGTTATTAGCACTGGTGAGTGGTCCGATGATAGATCCAAAAGCGATTTTGCAGATATTAGATTGCGAGAGATGTTTTTTGTCACAGCAAAATCAATTAAATCAGGTAGTTTTCTAGGATCTGTAGGCCAGTATGTAGGGCTCCCTGGTGAAACGTAGTCCAGTTTGTTGCATGTTTTAATGAGTGCATTATATAGTTGCCTTCCTTTGGGGGTCACAAGGCGGGATCCCCAGTGCGTGTGCTTGGCGTTGTAATCTCCTGCTGCTATGAATCGCTCTTCAAGCGAATTGTAGAAGTCCATGAATTGGTCTTCGGAGACTGTAAAGCGGGGTGGGCAGTAGACAGCGGCAATGGCAAGGTTGCAGTTGCCCAACTGTAATTTTATCGATGTAGCTTGCAGATGATTTTTAGCAAACCGTTGGTGAAAGTGGTGTTTGACGCGGTCTCTTATTAAGATTCCAGTGCCGCCATGCGCTTTACCATCTGGATGATCTGTGCCATAGAACGTGTATCCCCGTATTTGAAAGTTATATTTGCTGGTGAGATGCGTTTCTGCCAGCAACATAACGTCGATGTGGTTTTCGTTCAGAAATTGAGTTATTTCAGGTTTTATGCCGTGAAACACCGTTGGCGTTCCACAGAGTTATTCGAAGGCTAGGCATGGTTTATTTGGACTGCTGAGCTGCAAGCATTTGTAGTAAGATATTTTGGTTTTGCATAAGGGTTTGCATGGTGGTTTTCATGAAGGACATAAATTCCATCATATTTTGTTTGCAAAGTAATCATCATAGATTCCATGTTACTTTGTGGCTGTCCCATGGCCTGCTGGATGTTATCAACTTTCGGCTCTATGTGAGCTGTGCCTGATCTTAGAGCACTGGCGTAAGAAATTCCGTTGGTGGTAATTGAAGGGCCAAATGATGATCTGGCTGCTTTTGCGAAGAAAACTTCCGGTGTCGTTTGTGATCTCATGTAAGTGTTTTGTGTGATCAGGGAGCGTGCCGTTGTTGCTCGTTGCATCCGACTTTTCATCGCCTTGTAGACTGGACAGCCTCTGTAGTTAGCTGTGTGGTTTCCTTGGCAGTTTACACACTTTTTAGTGAGAGAGTCTTCCTTGTTGGCAGGGCAGGGTTCGGAGCCGTGGCAGTTTCCACAAGCTACACATACTGACCTGAGGGTGCAGTAAGCCCTGGTATGACCGTATTCCTGGCAGTTTGTGCATTGCACTGGTCCGGTCCGTTTGTGCGGCTCTTCCACTGTGATCCTACGGTGCAGAAGGTACTGCAACTTGTAGATCGGGTGCACTTCGTTTTTTTTCAAAGTTCTGCTGTCTGGCTCCAGCTCGACCTTGAAGAGTGGTTGAGGCTTCTTGTTTTTGTTCATAATGTTTATAACATTTTTTGCGCAAAAACCGTTTTCTTTTAAGGCCTCTGTAATTTCGCAGGGGGTCACATCGGGTTCTATTCCCTTAAGCACAACTTGCAAACCTTTGCAACTTTTCAGCTGGTACGTGTAGTAATTCTTTTTGGCATCGTTTAAGTACTTCGACACTGCTCGGAAATCGTCTTCGGTTTTGGTTTGGAGTTTAGTTTCGCTTATATTCCCTTTCATAAGCGGAATAACATGAAAGTTATCTTTTCCGACAAGCTCAACTATTTTGTTGACTAGGGCATTCGAGATCTTCTCCCGAATAAAAATAGGTGGGGGCTTTAGTTTCTTTGGGGCTAATTGTTCAGACTCTGTTTCAGGCTCCGCCAGAATGGAAAATCTGTTTTCATCTAATGGCCCGGGATTTACAGGGCCTTTGTTGGAACGATTTATTTGGGCTTATTGCCGACCGAGTTTTTTGGGGGTGTTAGCTTGCGCTTGGAGATATTAATGTAGCGATCCATGCCTGTCTGAATGGCCGAACCCGCTTGCAGAATTGTCACTTCTACCGTAGCTTTGTTTTTGCCGTTTGCACCGATTTTTGCACTTGGTTGTGTTGTTGCTTTACCCGCAGCACAAGAAGAGGGTGGAGTCGTTATTGCATTGTTGGCGACAGAGACCGTTGTAGTAGTCGTAGTAGTTTCTGTTGTTGTTGCGCTAGGCGGCAGAAGCTCTGTTGGAGTCTTGCATTGCTCACTCCATGGCGTTCGAGCGGTGAAGAGCAGGGCGGGAGAGCAAGAGTTAGCTCTCTGGTTTTCGGCGGTCAATAAACTTGCACCTTCAAGCACTTTCGGTTCTAGAGTATTACTCGTCACCGTAAAATAGGCGTTGTTACGGGCCAAAGACGTTTGTCTTGTTCTCTCTGAATTTTTTCACGGGCTTCGTCTTGTTGTTTTTGTCGTTGAGTGCGCTGATCCACGTTCTTACTCATTTGTTTATAGTTAGTGCGTAAAGATTAATTATTTAATTAATTAAAACTTTAGTTTACGATATGCGATTTGCATCGCGAAACGCAAAACCTCGCGCTTATTTTTTTTTTTGCGAACGTTTTCGACTGATTGGCTAATTGTTTTTCCGGAGCGTTAATAAAACACGTCTGCACGCAGCCGAATTGATTAGTTAATTCCCATTCATTCTGTATTATATTTGTTCCTACGTACTGTTTGATGTCTCCGATGTATACTCGCTTTGTTTTTCGTGTGCTCTGGTCTGTCACTGTCATGATTACTGGTGACACGAAATTGGTTACCTTCCAGGGGCCGTCGTACTTTGGTGCTAGTTTGGCGTTAAATTTTTCTGCCGCTTTTGACAGATAGTGCGTCTTGCACCATACCAAGTCCCCGACATCTGGTTTCCAGTCCCTCTTCCGTAGGTTGTAGTGATGTTTTTGTTGTTCCGCGGCTTCTTCTGTATACTGTGTTGCCTCCTTTCGTACGTCTTACAACCTGTTCCATCTTTGTTCTATACTTTCCTCCTGTAACCCCGATCCTTTTGTTACCCTATCGAACGCCGTGTTTGGTAATCTTAGCTCTTTTCCGAATACTAGCTGCGCAGGGCTATATTTTGTAGATTCCGATACACTACTATTGTATGCTAACATTAGCTCTGGTAAATGTTCGTCCCACGTGGTTTGATCCTCTCCTGCTAGCTGTGCGATCATTGTTTTAACTGTTCGGTTCGTTCGCTCGGTAGGGTTCTCCTGGGGTGTGTACGGTGCCGTCAACTGTTGCTGTATCCCCCATTTTTCCATGGCCTTTCTTGTTTTTCCTCCTGTGAACTGGACCCCATTGTCCGAGATCAGAGTTTTTGGCGATCCAACTCTCGCTATTACCCTTTCTCTAAAGACTCGTAGGAATGCGTCCGCTGTAGCCTGTCTGATTGCTGCAAGTTCTACCCACTTCGAGAATTTGTCCACGATTCCTTTCGCTGTCCTGCTTCCGACCCTTATCCGGGCTACTATTTGGAACCCGTCGCAACACAACTGCTCCCCTGCTGCTGGCTCTTTTGTCGCCGCCTGAGTTGCCAGCTTTATCTGCTCAGGCCTCATGCGTTTCCCGGCCCCGCCCTGCAGCACTCCGTGGTTCTTGTACCGTTTCTTCCACAGATCCAGCAAAACAGCCTCGGTGGATTGTTACACGTGCGTGCCCCGTGTCCGGTTCCTCCGCAGCGCATGCATATCTCCGGTCTTAGCTGCTGCACAGGTTGGCTTGACTGTGTCCGGTTTTCTGCCTCTATTCCTTCTACCTCCTCCGCCAGTTTGAGAAACTCAGTCAACGAGTTGAATCCTGCCCTCCTAGCGTACAGCTTTATCTTGCTCCTGCTGTCTCTATACATTCGGTCCAATTTGGCTTCCTCTGAGAGTTTTCGTGAATTGCATCAGTTTTCTTAGTCCCATTGCGTATTCTCTTACGGGCTCTGTTTCTCTCTGTCTCATCTGTGCAATCTGATTCTCTAACTGTTCTTCATACCTTGGTGGTAGAAAGTATTCCAGCATTTCTGTTCTGAACTGCGTCCATGTTACGATCATGCTCGGCGTGGTGTTCCACCAATCACTCGCGATCCCCTCCAGGATGAATGGCATCGTCTGTATCAGCTGGTCCTCCCGGATTCCGTATCCGCCTGCCCATTGTTCCATTTTGCTTAGGAACTCCAGTGGGCTTGTTGTTCCTTGATACCGGATGCCCCAACTGCGTACCCGGTCTATGACTTCTGTTTCCATTTTCCTCTCCATTTTTCTTTCCAATTTTTCTTCCATGTCGTCGCTTAGACCTGCTCCTTTCGTGGCCATTATCTCCTCCTGTTCCCTGGTTACCACGATCCCCGGAATTGTTTCTTTCGCCGGGCTTTTTTCTCTCCTATATTTTTTCGACAGTTCTGCGAGTCTTTGTTTGACCGTTTCCGTATGATCCGTTTTTTTGGCGAATGCTGCCAACAAACGTCTTAAATCTTCACTTCTTTCTGCCGTTCCTAAGCCGAACTCTTCCGTGTATTTCGTTAGTTCGCTCTTTGGTGCCAGATACACCCAGCTCGACATTACTCCGCTGGTGTCGGTTTATCTCCTGCAACCACTTAAACCTGCTCGGGCGCCACTGTGACGGTTAGTCGCTGTCGGGTGGCTCAGGGATGGCCAGGGTTTGTCACAATAATTTGTTTGTGTCAGGCGTGGTTGCTGAAAGAGAGTTCCGACCCAGCCCAGAGTAGAAGTCGTGGGAAATTACTTAGTAATTGATTAGGACTAGTTTTTATTTCAGTAAATATCTTGACACTTGATTAACAACTAACGAGTTCTCCGATTTGACGGGGGTGCCGCCCTCCAGAGTAGAAGTCGTGGGAAATTACTTAGTAATTGATTAGGACTAGTTTTTATTTCAGTAAATATCTTGACATTTGATTAACAACTAACGAGTTCTCCGATTTGACGGGGGTGCCGCCCTTGCTGCCTTTGCTTCCTTCGTCCACTTAGAATACCTGGTATCGGGGGCCGTTCCGCTGTTCGAGAGGACCAATACGGGATGTGTTGCCTGAAATGAGGATAGGGTGCTTGGGGACCCTAAAGTCAGCCCCGAGCGAGAGAGTTTGTTGCTTGGGGACCCTGAAGTCAGCCACAAGAGAGAGAGGGTTTGTTGCTTGGGGACTCTGAAGACAGCCACAAGAGAGAGAGAGTTTGTTGCTTGGGGACCCTGAAGTCAGCCACAAGAGAGAGAGAGTTTGTTGCTTGGGGACCCTGAAGTCAGCCACAAGAGAGAGAGAGTTTGTTGCTTGGGGACCCTGAAGTCAGCCACAAGAGAGAGAGAAGTGCTTGGGGACCCTGAAGTCAGCCACAAGAGAGAGAAGTGCTTGGGGACCCTGAAGTCAGCCACAAGAGAGAGAGAGAAGTGCTTGGGGACCCTGAAGTCAGCCACAAGAGAGAGAGATCAGCCGGTGAACCGTGCCGTAAGGAGGTGTGATCCTAAAATCAGACGTCTCCTAGGGATACCTTCAGGAGGAGGGACTACTACTAAGCTAAGGAGCTAACTACTTGGATCGAATGATCCAGTCCACCAAAAAATGACTTCGCTGCTTACCACCACTGGGGAGTTGATCCTTCACCCTTAGACGGTTGGCTGCTAAGTGCCTTTCCATGGCCCGTGACCCGTCTTATATAGGGCTCGGCGAGATCTAGTGTGCCCGTCGTCTGTGGGATTTGCCGGGCTAAGTGTGACCCTCTCTCTCGGTCTAGTGTGCCCCTATGTGCGCGATCGTTGGCGCGCGCGCGTTCTCGGTTTGAATTTGAAATTAAATACTTCTTTTGTTTCATGCTTTTTTTTTCTTATTTATTTAATTCATTTAATTCATTATTATTTATTTACTTCATGCTTTTCTTCTTTATTGTGCGCGCAGCGTCACAACTTTGGAGGTAGTAAAATCCGTTCCCCAGTTTTCCGGAAGTTTAGAAAATTATGTGGGCTGGCGGGAAGCCGCTGAATCCGCAATGGGATTATACGTTCGTAAAAGCCGCAGGTATTTTGTAGCTTTAACCATTTTAAGAAATAAAATAATAGGAAAGGCAAATGATGCCTTCACAAATCACGGAACGGTGTTAAACCTCGACGCAATTTTAGCCAGGCTCGACTTCGTCTTTAGCGACAAAAGACTTATCCACATAATTGAACAGGAACTAAGCGTCCTTACACAAAATAAATTCTCAGTTATGGACTTTTATAATTTGGTTAATAAAAAAGGTTACTAATAAATAAAACCATAATGACTTACGGGAAAGAAAATCCCATAACCACAGAAACAAACCTCAGACATAGGCAAAATGCCTTGAGAGTGTTTATAACTGGCCTAAACGGCTCAATTTCCGGCATGTTATTTTCTCTTAACCCTCCAGACTTGCCAAACGCATTAGCCAGAGTGCAAGAAATGGAAAGCAACCAGATGAGGGCACAGTTCGCTTATCGTTTTAGCGCTCCTCAACGCCGCTTTAACGAAAACCCACGAACTTCATATGATTCATATTATTAATTTGACAACAATAATCAGGGTAATCAATTGCGCCTGAATAGAACCAATGATAATATTCAAAATTATCAAGGGCAAAATGCCAACTACCAATACACTAACAAACATGGCTATCAAAATAATAGTTATCAAAATAATAATAACCCTCAAATTACTACTAGCTATAAAAACCCGAATAACTATCAAAATACTAATAGTTATCAAAATCATAATAACTATCAGTATAACAACGCTCGGTTCAATTCAAACCCAACTAATAATGTTTGGACACAAGCGAATAAAACTTATCAAAACAGGAGTGAGCCAATGGAAGTGGACGCCAGCATCCAATTCCAAAATAAAAATTATAATCCTAATAACCAATCATTTCCCAAAGGCTGGCAGTACCAAAACAAAAATAATAATTTCCAAAAAACTCCTATAACCAACAGCCAGCTAAGCGCACACAAGTTGAGTCATCAGCTCAACCAAAAAACAATCAAATGCGCATAAATAATATTCAAGAGGACCATTTTTTAGAAGAACAATAGGCCTGCCACACATTTTTCGGCAGGACAAGAAAATAAATAAAAAATTTAATATTTTGATAGACACAGGAGCTACAGCCTGTTATATAAAAACAGGCATTTACCAAAACGGGATAGAATTACCTATTTATAAGAGAGTATCCACAGTCAATGGATACTCAATAATTAAAATATACCACTACATAACAATTTTTCAAACAAAACACATATTTATGAAATAGAAGGTTTAAAAGCAGATTTAATAATAGGATATAATTTACTAAGAAAGATAGGAGCAGTTATTGACATAAGCAATAATACAATAAAATATAATGGGAAAACGGAACAATTGCATTATGAAGAAAAATTAAACTTATTAGAATCAAATAATGAAACAACCATACTTCACCTAAAAAAATATATACTAGATAGATATTTTAACCATGAAAGTTTTTCGAATAAAAATACAGCTAGCATAGAGAGTTTGGGGTATATAAACCCCGAACAAACCATTAATGTCAATTCCGACACAATCAGTTTGGGACAATCAAGTTCCGAACGACGATATTTCCGACACAGATGAGTCAAACAGTTTGGGATCTTCAGATTCCGACCACGCAGTAGATGTCAAGCTCGACATAAACAAAATAAACATTTCAGAAGACGAAAATATAGGTAGCAACTTCGACAATACCCTCGAAATTAATAATTTAGAAAACACTACAGACGAAACAATAATAACCAATTATACAGAAAAAATAGTAAATACAATAAAAAAAAGTACACTCAGAAATAAATACGAACTTTCCATTCCGGACAGATCTTCGATGCGAGATAGACACAATTAATGACAAACCAATTTATTCAAGACAGTACCCATATTCACAAGCAGTAAATGGGTTTGTGAATCAGGAAATAAGTCGTTTGCTTGAAGACGAAATCATTAGACCCAGCAAAAGCCCTTATAATTCGCCTATGATTGTAGTATCAAAGAAAGGTACTAATAAAGACAGCACCCCCAAACACAGACTCTGCATTGATTTTAGAAAATTAAACCTCAACACAATTCCGGATAGATACCCCATGCAGGATCCGGCGGTTATTTTATCTAACCTAGGAAAGGCTAAATATTTTAGTACGATAGACTTAGAATCAGGTTTCCATCAAATCTTGATGAAAGAATCAGAAGTATAAAAAACTTCATTTTCCATTAACAACGGAAAATACGAATTCATAAGTATGCCATTCGGGCTTACAAATGCGCCCAGAATGTTCCAGAGAGCAATGGACGATATACTTAGAGAACATATTGGAAAATTCTGCCATGTTTACATGGACGATATAATTATTTTTTCTCACTCCCTCAAAACACATTTAAATGACCTCAATTCGATAATTAACATTCTACACGAAGCCATTATGAAAATATCACTAGAAAAATCCCAATTTTTTACAATGGAAACATCATTTCTAGGATATGTAGTATCACAGAACGTTATTAAAACCGATGTGTTAAGTTTCCTTTATGAGGCTTTGTTATAATTTTTATTGAATTGGGAGCGACTCAGAGGTACGCTCCCAAGCTTTTTATTTTCAATTCTGATTTCTTAATTCTATTACATGTTTTCATAAAGCTAAGATCGGCCGCCTATGTCGGCAGAGACGCCGGCAGAGCAGCGGTCGACGCTTATGTATAATTGTCTTTATATATGAGAGAGAGAGAGATACTATGTTCACTTGGCCGTTGGAGCGGTCGCACATATCAAATATGCTTACACTGCAGTTCCCACGCATTCGAGGGCGATCATATAACCGTGAACTCGGGAACTGCTAGATTTATATATTTGTGTTTTGTTATTGTGGCCAAATGCAAAATGCCAAATAAGGTGTCTGTACTTAAATCGATGCGTAACACTGAGTACAGTGTGCATTCGATATGTGAACATACTACATCTCCCTCCTTTTGAAAAATAACGTAATTATATGGAGTTATTTTCTAGGTGTATATTTAATATAAATGAAAATATTTTTATTATTTTTTTTTTTTTTTTTTTATATGTAGTTTAATTTATTAAAAATTGTTTTGAATCAGAAAGTATTGTTTTGAATCAAAAGTGATATTTATATATAATTCATTTATTTTATTTATTTATTTTTTTTTTTTCAATTTAATTATGGTTTTTTTTTTTTGAGTATGGTTGTTATTGTGTATGGTCATACGTGATATATATATAAGAGAATTAAAGTGATTATGAAATAAAAATTGTTAACCTATCCTTATGAACTGTTTGCTTCTTATTTTTGTTATTTGAAATTACTATGTTTTCTCTTTCTTCTATACTTTCTACCTTATATGGTCCAGTGTATTTATAGTCTAGCTTGTGCCCTGTTTCATTTTTTAGTAAAACTTGGTCTCCGATTTTTAAATCAAAGTTCAAAATATTTCTGTCATAGTTAAGTTTTTGTTTGTGTTTATGGCATTCTAGCATTAATCTAGCTCTCTTAAATGCTTGTTCTAGTCTAAACTTAGATTCTTTAGCGTAATCATCTGGGTTATATAATGGTTGTATATTATCTATACTATTGAAGTGTTTGGCTAAATTAGATGTTTTACCAAAAACTAACTCGTATGGACAATAGTTATGTGCCATAGAGGGTGTTGTGTTGAAACAGTATACGAAGTATTTCAACCATACATCCCAATCTGTTTTATCAACTGAGATGTATGAGCGGATGAACTCATTAAATGTTCTGTGGCTTCGCTCCACGGTTCCTACAGTCTGGTGATGATGTGCTGTTGAAGTTATGTTTTTGATATTTAAGTTTTTACATAAATCTTCAATTATCGAATTTTTGTATTCTGTTCCCATGTCCGTAATGAACGTCTTCATTGGACCGTACTTCAGAATAAAATCTTCGAATATAGCTTTTGCTACTGTTTTTGCACTTTTGTTCCTGATTGGTATTGCTACAAGGTACTTAGTTAAATCGCAAATTAGCGTTACTATGTATTCATTTCCTTGTTCAGATTTAGGTAGTGGACCGATCGTATCCACAATTACCCTGTCGAAAGCCGTTTGTGGCGTTTCGGTGATAGTTAATGGGGTCTTTGTATGTTTTGTTGTCTTTGCTTTTTGGCATTTTGGACATTTTCTTATATATTTTGTTATATCTTTGGTCATGTTTTTCCAATAATAATGCCTTTTAGATTATTTAAATTAGATTTTATCCAGATCATTAGCCTGGCTTCTGTTAATGGCTCTCTTTGATACACATTTGTTGTGGAACATATAGGCCTTATATAAAATAAATGCGCTCATAAAGAAAACAATTATTGATAGTAGAATATTCGTTAATTTGAAATCAATATTTTGTGATTCAATTTTATTTATTACGTTAGCAGTGGAATCCACTGACTTAACGTCTACTAATCCCATATTGGGTATTTTTTCTGTCTCGTTTGTGGGGTCTGTTTTGGATATTGAATTGCTTTTAAATGAGACTTTCATATATATAAAATTTGACAGTACATTAAATTAGTATATCATTTTTTATGCATGTATATTCACAATTAGGGTTTTCGAAAGGACCTTTACAATCAGGAGGGCACTTAGGCTTCCTCGCTTCTTTCATGTCCTGCTTATTTTTATAAGCTTGTAATTCCCTATATGTGTTTTCTAATTCTTCTTTAATTTTTAAGTTCTCTTCCCATGGTACTGGGGTTGATTTTGTATCATAAAGTTGCCTATTTAATTCCTTTATCTTGAGATTTAGGAAATTTTTCTGTCCTCTTTTTTTTTACTTATTTTTCTTGATTTAGGCATTTATAATTTTTCTTTTTGTATGGAGGTATTTATTTATTTTACAGGTATCCCTACCTAGGTAAAAAAAAATGAAGACCCGCAGCTAGAAACTGCCTGGTCTGTACAATATTATTAATATTATTTTTGCATCGCATATGCTTAAATTTATATAAAAAAAAAGTAATGTTGGGCGCTCTTGGAAGCGCTGTCGGTTCACTTTTCCGTGGTCCGGCTTGGCGCGCCGAACGGGACCGGTGCTGGCTGCACAGGCTATTTCATCTATCGTTGGGATACACTTCTAGTCTCTGTGCATCCCTTTGCTCAATAGGAGCAGGTGCCGCCCACGAAGGTGAAGAAGGCGGATTGCCTTCCGCACTCATATATTTCCAGCGTTGGTGTAGAAGGATTTGCCATTCCTTCCACACTTGTCTAATTTTCGTTGTCCGGGGCCTCTGGGCTCAGGCGGTACCGGTGCCGCTCATCGCACAGGTGTCGTTGGTTGTTATAGTTGTTGGTTGCTTCAAAAGTTTATGTTTCTCGTAAACTTTCTCGCCACTCACAGTCTCGATGAAAACGGGAAGTATATCGTGGATCTTCCGTTCAACACTGAAAACCCCGATTTCGGAGAAACTCTACAAGGAGCGCTCAAACGATTTAAATCGGTTGAGCGGCGGCTGCAACAGAACGAGCAGCTGCGAACACAGTACGTATACTTTATGCGGGAATACACAAATCTGGGGCACATGCGAGAGGTGCCACCTGAAGAAAACGCTACTGGAACTCAGTTTTATCTACCACACCACCCAGTTCTGGGTCGGAAGCTACGAGTAGTTTTCGATGGATCTTTTCGTGACGCCAATGGTAAGGCTTTAAATGACACCCTGTTTACAGGTCCCAGTATCCAGCGCGATCTATTCGCTGTGTGCCTTCGTTTTCGAATGTACAAATTTGCATTCTCAGCGGATATCGTAAAAATGTTCCGCCAGATATGGGTCAACGAAAAGCACAGAGACTTCCAGAAAATCGTTTGGAGAGAAGATCCATCCGATCCCATCAAGCATTTCCAATTGTGCACAGTAACCTACGGAACTTCATGCGCACCA
The DNA here is from genome assembly GCA_036346975.1 of Drosophila prolongata. NCBI lineage: Eukaryota > Metazoa > Arthropoda > Insecta > Diptera > Drosophilidae > Drosophila > Drosophila prolongata. The sequence goes on from JAYMZC010000319.1 coordinate 76,754, forward strand.
TTCCTGGCCGTGCGAGTGCTGTAACAACTTGCTGTAGATCATTAAGATGAATACCCAAATGCGTCGAAAATCCTGCTGGAGGATTTCTATGTAGATGACGTTCTTACTGGGTCAAACAGTGAGGATGAGCTACTTCGGAACCGAAACGAGCTGATTCAACTGATGTCTCGTGCAAATCTTGAACTCGGGAAATGGGTATCCAATACACCATGTATACAAACGGATGATAGCGACACACAACCTGCACAAACGTCACCAGTAAAGGTTCTCGGACTGTACTGGCATCCTGGAAAAGACATTCTAACGTACAATGTCGGTCTAGCTAAAAATCCTGATTGCACAAAGAGACAAGTCTTGTCCGACGTCTCGAGGATATTTGATCCTCTCGGACTTTTGGCACCCATTGTAATACTATTCAAAATCCTGTTACAAAAGCTATGGCTCTTGAATTTGGATTGGGATGACCCACTCCCAACTAAACTGGCGGACAACTGGCTAAAGTGGAGAGCAGATCTGGACAATCTACAAACATTTCAACTACCACGATTTGTCGCCAACGACCCGGACAACATCGAACTCCACGGATTTTCGGATGCGTCAACCAAGGCATATGCTGCTGTGGTGTACAGCAGAGTCACGAATGACGATGGCTCCATCTCGGTATCCATTGTGGCTGCAAAAACAAGGGTGGCTCCACTGAAACAACAATCCTTGCCACGTCTGGAACTTTGCGCAGCACTTCTCCTCAGCCAACTGATTCGCTCGATCACATCTGCATTGCGCCACAAAAACATAACTGTTTTTGGCTGGTCCGACTCATCAATAGTGCTCACCTGGTTATCTTATACGCCAGCCCAACTAAAGACATTTGTTGGAAACAGAACCTCGGAAATCCTTGACACTATTCCAAGGAGTGCTTGGCATCACGTAGATTCCAAAACAAACCCAGCGGACTGTGCGTCCAGGGGACTGATGGCTGCTGATCTCATCGACTTCCATTTGTGGTGGAATGGGCCTTTATGGCTACGGGACAAGGTGCAGTATCTGGTAAAGTTAAATGACTCACGTTTTGGTTTATCTCTTGCAGACAAACGCATTCAAGGAGAAGTCAAATCCAACTGTTTGGCTATACTGGCTGAAGCAAATCCGGTTCATCCACTTGATGAACTAACCAAGCGAGTGTCTTCTTGGATCAAGCTCATCCATATTGTCGGCTACGTGAAGCGATTCATTCAACGTACACGAAACCTAACTCGCAAAAGGGTATCTAGCGCTCTCACATTTGATGAAATTAAGGAGGCAAGGATTCAGTGCATAAAACAAGCACAAGGTTGTTTCAAAAACGATTACCAATTGCTCCTCAGTAAAAAACCCTTAAGGAACCGATCACAGCTGATCAAACTGGCACCCATAATCGACGAAAACGATTTGCTGAGGGTAAGCGGACGACTGCACTAATCGCAGTTGTCAAACGATGCAAAACACCCAGTATTGCTACCAAAAACACACCGCATCTCAAAGCTGATTCTGGAACACGAGCACCGAGTGAACCTCCACCCTGGCGTTTCCTCACTTTTTGTTATTGTTCGGCAAAAATTCTGGATATTTGGAGCACGTAATCTAATTCGCAAAATAACACACGACTGTTTAGCTTGCTTTCGTCAACGCTACCACACATCCCAGCAACAAATGGCAGATTTACCCAGCGTACGCATTACACAAGCGCTTCCATTTATATATACTGGTTGCGACTATGCAGGTCCAATACTTCTGAAGGATGCAAAGGTTCGGAAGCCACGTATCAGCAAGGGATACATATGCCTATTTGTTTGCATGGTCACCTCGGCCATCCACCTGGAACTTGCCACAGATTTGACGACAGAAACCTTCTTGGCTGCCTTGCGGCGCTTTATATCGGTACGTGGCAAGTGCAGTAAGATCTACAGTGACAATGGCACAAACTTTATTGGAGCTCAGCGATCCCTCGACGAGATGCAAGAATTGCTTTCTTCACAGACACACAAGGACACCGTGTCTAGCACACTAGCGGATGATGGTATCCAATGGGTACTTATTCCCCCGAGAGCCCCTCACTGGGGAGGGAAATGGGAGTCGGCAGTTCGTTGTGTCAAGCTGCATCTTCGCAGAATTACCGGAAACTCAACGCTCACCTTTGAACAGATGCGCACACTTCTTGCTCAAATAAGCGCAGTGATAAATTCACGCCCCTTGTGCTACACACCGGATACGGAAACCAACTACCTATCACCCGCTCACCTTTTAATTGGGCGACCATTAACAACAGTGCCAGATCCCGATTTGAGTCACATCCCAGTGGGCCGATTAGGATATTGGCAAAGCATCCAGTCTATGCTTCAAGGATTCTGGAGAAAATGGCATCAGGAGTATCTGACTACTCTGCAGCAACGTCCAAAATGGACTACTTCAACACCCAACATCTCGACCGGTGATGTTGTGCTCGTTAAAGAGTCCAATTCACCACCGGCATCTTGGCACATCGCTCGGGTTATGGAAACCTATCCAGGGAAGGACAATCTCGTTCGAGCAGTCAAATTGAAGACCCCGACAGGAGAGATGATCAGACCCATTACGAAAGTTGCTGTATTGCCCCATTCAGAAACTGTGTTTCAGGGCGGGCCGGGATGTTCGTGAACCCTTGCAGCTTTAATCATCTCTAATATATAGGCGCATAATGCCATCTCTATTCTATTCTATATTTTAATCTATGTACAATTAAACATGTATACATATATCTTTTGGGTTTCTGGCAACGCCGCTAAGACGGCGTCATATTGCGAAATTCAATTCAGTGTCAAATAGGCTTCGCAACTGGCAAGAATAAAATTAATACAGTCCACATATACGCAACTCAACTTGTTCTTATTTCTGACCAGTTTAATTACATAGAAAGTTTTAACCCAAAAATTATATATAAGCCTGGTACTACTAATGTAGTAGCGGATGCCCTTTCTAGAATCGAAATAAATAATATAACAGAAGAAGAGAATGAAGAATCCACGGATTCTGGCACTCAACATTCAGCCGAAAGCAGCTTTGATAACATAATTAACGAAACAAAAAACCCCTTAATCAGTTTAAACAACAACTTCTATTAGCAAAAGGAAACTTTACAATACATGAACAAATCAATGTCTTCGACAACAGAAGGCATATCATAGAATATGACCAGAAAACTTAATTACAATTCTAAAAGAATTTCTACAACCGAATATTAGCACAGGAATCCACTGCACCCCTGAAGTATTGTACGAAATTCAAATTCCACTAAAAGATAATTTTACAAATAAATTTCTATATACAAAAATTTTTGTTCAAGATATAACAAATAACGAAGATAAAGCAATAATAATAGAGGAAACCCATTGTCGAGCTCAAAGAGGATTAGATGAGAATTATAAACAAATCAGCAGGCTATACTATTGGCCAAACTTATACAAAAAATTAAAGGAATATACCACGAATTGTGAAATTTGTAATACAAATAAATACAACAGAAATCCAACACAAATCCCTATCGGAGAAGCTCCAATTCCAAAAACTTCTATTTTATCAAAATTTACATATTGATATTTATTACGCACAAAATCTTACGTTTTTTAACTTGCATCGATTCATACTCTAAATACCTCGTTGTAAAAGAAATTAGTAACAAAAAAAACATTGACTCAAAAGTATACGAATTACTTCAAACATTTCCACTAGTAAAAACAATTATGACAGATAACGAGCCGAGTTTCGTATCGGCACAGTTTAAATCCTTTTTACAACGTTCTGGAATATCAATTTATTATACAGACCCCAGACATAGCCTATCAAACGGACAAGTTGAAAGAGTTCATTCAACCTTAACAGAAATAGCTCGTTGTATTAAAGACGAGTACCGCCTCATAGATTATTCTGAAATTATTATAAGAGCAGCAAAAAATTACAATTTGACAATTCACTCAGTAACAAATCAAAAACCTTACGACATCTTGTTTAATAAAATAAATCATAGCGACTTACCAGTCAAATTACAGATAGCACAAACTAAAATGTTAGATCATCAAAATAAAAATAGATTACAAAAAAATTATCACGTAGGAGAAGTAGTATACGAAAAAAAATTCGGAGAGAGAAACAAACTAGGTCCAAGATTCAAAAAACAAGTCGTTCAGGAAAACATACCAAACAAAGTAATAATTAATAATAAAAAAAGAGTTATTCATAAAGATAATATTAAATAATTCATCTCTTACAGACGATGGAAATCCCATTTGTTATCTCTATTTTGATTACTTTTTGCAACTCGGAAATTATTGACTACACTAACAACGAGTATTTACTACTTAAAAACGAAAACGATGTAATGACTTACGACTCCTTTGAGGACCTATTCCATATTACTAATTTAAGTTTTTACAAAGAAATAATTCAAATTGAAAATAATATTAGTAATAAAAGTCCGAATTCTGAATTAGAATGGGACATTGCACAAAATTTAAACATTATTAAAATACTCATGTCCCAACTATTACCATCTAGAAATAAAAGGGGTATTAACGAATTGGGAACCGTATGGAAGTGGCTATCATGTACACCCGACCATGACGACTTAATAAGAATTGAAAATAAAATTAACGAACTTACAGAAAACAATAACAAACAACTTACAATAAACTCACGAATATTTCAGGAAGTACAATTAATCACCAAAACCCTTGATTCAATCATTTTTAAAAAAGGAACAAAAGTAAGACAACATCGTATGAAATTAATTACACTCGATATTCAAAATTTAATCGATACTATTTCTTTAGCAAAAGTCGACGTTTTCAATACAAAAATTTTAAATGAAAACGTCATAAAAGAAATCTTTAGACACGAAAATAAACCAATTGTACTATCAGATTTACTAGACATTTCAACATTCAAAATAGTAAAAAGCCAAGATTTACTTATAATATATATAAAATACCCAATAATTAATAATATTTGTAATTTGTATACATCAAGGGCAATTGCCCAAAATAATGAAAAATTAATAATAGACGATAAGACAGCGTATTGCAACGGAATATTTTATAAGAAAACAAATTTTAAAAAAGAAATATTTAATAATTATTGTAAACTTTCTAACGAGAGTTCCTGTTTCATAAATTTATTAAATGGAAAAAAAAGCAAACTGCTCAAAAATTAGGGAAAAAAATAAAAACTTTGAAAATTTAGATGATGGCGCCATTCTCCTCACCGGAGAAAACATTGTTAACGAGACAAAATTAAACGGCGCATTTCTGATTTTATTTAATGAAAGCATCGTCATTAATAACGTAAAATACATTAATGAAAAGCAAAAAATGTTAGAATACATAACACAATATAAATATAATAATTATTTGATCACAGACTACATCTTCTCAAACGATTCCGAATTAAGTTTAGATAACATAAACATCATAAATCCAATTTTAACAAGAGAGAACGCTATAGTCGGGTGCCCCGACTATCAGATACCCGTTACTCAGGTAATGGGAGTGCGAGGGAGATGGAGATAGAAACTTTGATCACGCATAACTTTTTAACGAATGGTCCGATTTGAAAAATTTCTTCTACATTTCGATAGGTATTGATAAACACAATAAAACTGCATTTTTACTTTTCCGAAATATTTAAATTTTTAAAATCGTATACAAGCGATTGTGGGCGTTAAAGGGGGCGTGGCACCATTTTGAAACAAACTTGCGCTGCGTAGGAACTTCTAAAATCTACATGCAAAATGCCAATCTTCTAGCTTTTATAGTTTGCGAGATCTCAGCGTTCATACGGACAGACAGACAGACGGACAGACGGACATGGCTAGATCGACTCGGCTAGTGATCCTAATCAAGAATATATATACTTTATAGGGTCGGAAAACGCTTCCTTCTAGCTGTTACATACTTTTGCACGAATACAATATACCCTTTTACTCTACGAGTAACGGGTATAAAAATCGGAAATACAAAAATACGCCTAGAGCTAATATTGTTAATATTAATAATTACCTCCTTAATCATATACAAATCACCCAAAATCTTAAACAAAATAATACAACATATTCAAAAAAAACCCACCAAAACAAATTAACTATAAATTTAATTAAAGATTCTAATTAATATCGTAAACAATTTATTTTGTCAGAGCTTGCTACTGAGTTCTCACGGGTTCTTATCTTATAAACATTTCCACCCTCGCAAACGGCAAGCCAAGCTTGAGACAGACGTAAACAAATTCCCCCTAGCTAGCCGTCAAAGGCCAGCCAAACTTTAGACTAAACATCCGTTAGAATCCCAACACAGCGAACCCTCTTTTTTAGGCATCGCGTTCGCTTCCAAATTTTCCATGCTGATCACAGCAATCTTAATCGGGAATTAACTTCGGAAACCAAGACTTCGGAAAATTACGAAGATAAACTTAAAAAGCTTCGATCCCGAGGCAACAAGGGAGGAGAACCAACTCAAGCTTGGGCAGTCGTGAAATAAGTCTAAGAATGATTGTATTCTAAGTCTAAGTGAAGTTTATTTAATAAAAATTATATTTTTTTAAATAAATTCGGTATCGTATTTGTAATTTGCACTTACACACATATACACACAGCGAAGCTATTCCAATGTTTCTTTTTCCACTAGCAATATATATGTGGGAGTGATTTCGTACGAGTCTCCCTTTATTACGCATCACTATTACAAAAGACGCCCTAGACAACGAAAGGAGCAACACCAAGTAAAGACGGTCAAACGGTAAAAATACGAATTCTAGAGTAAGACGAGACGATGGAATAGAAGACGACGATCACTACGACGAGAAGACGAACGACGAGGAGAGCACCGACAGCCAAAAGGACGAGAGGCAGTTGTCGACGACCACCGATTAAGTAAAGACGTGCCTAATCAAAACGTGCTAAACGACGCAACGACGAGACGACGATCACACTAATTTCATTATTTAAAATGCACACCTTGTTCTTAAATTAACTTAAAATATAATATCATTAAATATACATTATCTTTAAATAAATAAAACCCCACATTTGGCAGCTCGCCGGGAATAACCTGAAAATCAGTAAAAGTGCGTCGTGGGAAAGTGAACTAAATACGACTCCGTAAAAATAAAATTTTTTTTTCTCATCTTGAGCATGGCGTGCCTTAACGATTTTAATTTCTACTAACTTGAAAAATGCAACTAAAAAAAGTATTGGCGCATTGCATAAGTTTGAGTTTGAAAAAGAAGGAGACAGAAGTAATCGCAAACGTCTAAGCGAATTTCAAGGTTTTCGGTACAATGAAAATGACGCGATTTATAAGGCAAAATGTGTATACATACATACAAAACTGAGTGACAGAGACATCATATCAATATGTACAGTTTTGGGCATAAGCTATGATGTTGCAAATACGCAGGTGCACATTTTTTCGCAATTTGCAGTTCGGCCAACTACTCGCCGGTAACGAAGTGGAAGATTCAGAGAGTGAGGAATCTGATCAAGAGAAGGACGACGAAGAAGGCATTCAGAGTGATGAGAGCTTCGACCGCGCAGTCAAATCCAGCGAAAGAAAGATGGCAAAAGTCTATTTCGCAACGAAGCAAAGAATTCGACGAGATGCCACGATTTGCTCTTAGTTTTCGCGATTTAGAGGAGTCCATTAAACAATTTGATGGAAGTGATGTAATTCCAATTTAGGTGTGGATTAGCGATTTTGAAGACAAAGCTTTATTGATGGGTTGAATTTAAATACAAGTTGAAGGACTACCAAACAATAAGTGGTAAAACGAAATTTACGGAAGGAAGTGTTGAAGAGAAAAAACCTCAAGCAGTGCAAAGTAATTCTAAGAGTGTCAGAAAAGATCTCGTTTGCTACAATTGTGGTGAGAAAGGACATCTTTCTAGTGGATGCAGCAATAAAGAGAAAGACAGAAAGTGTTTCAAATGTAATAAATTTGGACACATTTCTCAAAGCTGTCCACAAGCAGAAAAAGCAGTTGAAGAATGCAGGCTAAACACTCGAGTTTTGATAGAGCACAGCGATATGACGAGCACAGCAGTCTCAATTAAAAATCTGAATTGTATTGCGCTGTATGATACAGACAGCAAATTTAACATTTTGCGTGAAGACTTATACAAGCAGTTAGCTTTGCCAAAGTTGAAAGAGTGCAGTGTACATCTAATTGGATTTGGAGAAAATCGCAATGCCAATAAGATCAAGCCGATCGGACTATGTAAGAAAGTAGTGCAAATTGACAGCAATACCTGTGATTTAAACTTTTTCATAGTCCCGGTCGATTGTATGGACACTTGACTCATTATAGGCGAAGATCTGTGCTTGCAAGCAGAAATCTCATTCAGTCCAAGTGGTTTGCGTGTTCGAAAGTTGAACAGTGTTGACGAAGAAGAACTAAATGCAAATTTAATGAATATTGAAGCAGAGTTTGACAATGAAGAGCTCGATATAAACAAATCACCCAGTGAGTGTGCTAAGCATGAAGTGCGTGAACTAATTTCGAAGTATAGCCCTCAAAAAACCAACTCAACAACAACTCTTACAAGTTAATATAATTATGCCTTCTTGTATGTTTTTTCGCCGCTCGAATTAGCACCTTAGGCTGTTGTTCCAAAGTCATCCGTTAGATGGCGCTATTGAAAGGCGGAAATGTAGGCGCAAGCCAGGCTTAAGCGTTTAATGGGTTTTTGGGCGTTAGAGTGGGCGTGGCAAACTTTTATTAGGCCAATCGATAGGTATTGACGAAACAAATACATATCAATGAACATTTTCATAATAGCATCAAAACTGTGTCCACAGCTTGTGGCTTGTGGGCGTCAGAGGGGGCGTGGCACCATTTTGAATAAACTTGCGCTGCGTTGGAACTCCTAAATCGTACATGCAAAATGCCAATCTTCTAGCTTTTATAGTTTGCGAGATCTCAGCGTTCATACGGACAGACAGACAGACGGACAGACTTTATAGGGTCGGAAACGCTTCCTTCTACCTGTTACATACTTTTGCACGAATACAATATACCCTTTTACTCTACGAGTAACGGGTATAACTATTTCTCCGACTCCTCAGAAGATTGATGCCGTTTTGAAATTTAAGATTCCGCAGAACTTCAAGCAGTTAGAAAGTTTTCTCGGTCTAACCGGATATTTTAGAAAATTTATTCATAACTATGCACTTGTTTCAAAACCATTGACTGATTTAACGAAAAATAAAGTTAATTTTGTAATTGGTCCTAATGAAGAGTATGCGATCGATTGCCTAAGGAAATACTTCTACCCCTGTTTTGGCTATTTACAACGCGAAGTATGACACCGAGGTACATACTGATGCTTCTATAGATGGTTTTGGCGCCATACTTTTGCAAAAATCTCCAGATGACGGCCAATTCCTATTTGAGTAGGAAAACTACAGATGCTCAGCGAAAATATTCAAGTTACGAGTTAGAAGTGTTGGCGATTATCGAAGCCATAACCAAGTTCAGAGTTTATCTTCTTGGAATTCCACTTAAGATAATAACTGATTGCAACGCATTTACAAATACGCTAGACAAGCAAAACCAGTGTACTAGAGTTGCACGTTGGGTACTGTTGCTGCAAAAATACGAGTACAAAGTAGAGCACCGTTCAGGCTCGCGTATGAAAAAGTTGATTCCCTTTCCAGGTACCCAATCATGACAATCATCGATGACTCTATAGCCCTTGGTTTTAAGCAAGCTCAGAAAAATGATGAACACCTAAAGTCAATCTATAAAATTATAAAAGATTCAAACTTACCTTAAGAAGAGTATTTCCTGAAGTCTGGTATCTTGTACAAACTCGTAAAAGACTTGGAATTGCTTGTAGTTCCTAAAGACATGCAGAAACAGATCATTGCCAGAGCACATGACCGTGGACATTTTGCTTTTAAGAAGACAAAGGAGCTAATTTGCAACGAGTATTTTATTGAAAACATCGAAGAAAAAATTCAGAAATATATCAACTGCTGCATTCCGTGCATTTTAAACAACCGCAAACGAGGCAAACAGGAGTGTTGGTTGCATCCATTGCAGAAAGAAGATGTTCCGTTGCACACTTATCACATTGACTTCATAGCTCCACTAGAGTCGACAAACAAGAACTACAAGCACATACTCGCTGTTATCGACTCTTTTACAAAGTTTTGCTGGCTTTATCCTACAAAGTCAACGACTGCCATCAAAGTCATAACCAAATTAAGAGCACAAAGTAATGTTTTTGGCAACCCAGCTTGTTTTATATCTGACCGAGGTTCAGCTTTTACCTCCCAAGACTATATTAAGTATTGCGAAGAAGAAAACATCAAGGCAGTAAAATCAACGACAGGTCTACCACGTGTAAACGGACAAGTAGAAAGACTAAATGCCATCAATATTCCAGTACTTTCTAAATTGAGTGTAGATGATCCCACAAAATGGTACAGACACGTCGATCGAGTTCCACAAGCCATCAACACCACTTATTCGAGAAGTATTGACGCCACTCCTTTTGAGCTTCTCATCAGAGTCAAAATGAGAAACAAAGATGACCAGCAGCGAGCTAATCAACCACGAATCCATAGCGCTCTTTAATGACACGCGTAACGACCTTCGAGTTAAAGCAAAAACTAAAATTTTGAAACTGCAAGATGAAAATAAGAAGACGTACAACCTGAGACGTAAGCCTGCAAAGATCTACAACATTGGCGACATAGTACCTATAAAAAGAACACAATTTGGAGGCGGTCTTAAACTAAAGCCGAAGTATTTAGGTCCTTACGAAATAACAAAAGTAAAGCACAATAATGCATACGATGTCCAAAAAATTGGCAACTCAGATGGACCAAAGATTTCTTCAACTTGTGCACAATTTCTAAAGCCTTGGCCAACACACGAAGACAGCGACGAAACAATCGAGGCGAATGTTTAGTCAGAATGGCCGAATGTGGAAGTGATTTCGTACGAGTCTCCCTTTATTACGCATCACTATTCCAAAAGACGCCCTAGACAACGAAAGGAGCAACACCAGAGTAAGACGAGACGATGGTAAAGAAGACGACGATCACTACGACGAGAAGACGAACGACGAGGAGAGCACCGACAGCCCAAAGGACGAGAGGCAGTTGTCGACGACCACCGATTAAGTAAAGACGTGCCTAATCAAAACGTGCTAAACGACGCAACGACGAGACGACGATCACGCTAATTTCATTAATTAAAATACACACCTTGTTCTTAAATTAACTTAAAATATAATATCATTAAATATACATTATCTTTAAATAAATAAAACCCCACGTATATATATATAACGCTTCATCGTTAAGGTCTCTATTTTGTGGGAAAATATTTATATTTATGTATATATCTCCTTTGCAACTCCAAACCAATTAAAACACAAAAAAAATTAAATAAAATCACAGATATCCTTACGGATACACATATACACACAGAATCCATACACCGTGCACAGACCCATTTTTTACATTGGACTTTAAACTATACAATAATTATCTACATATGTAGCTGATATTTCAGTAGGTTTTTTTTCTAATTATTGGGCGGTTGTTTTTCTCTTATTTACATTGGATATTGGTGTGTGTGCCGTCACACAGGGTGTTCAGGGCATTCCGTACTGCAACGCATCGCATAATAGGCCGTTCACACTGCATTGCATTTGGGACGTAGCAATAAATTCGATCAACTTTCCAAAATTAGAAATAAAAAATAAATAAATAAATAATAATAAATTTCATCCAAAAATAAAGTAAGTCCTCCAACAGCGATCCGATTCCACAAGTTCCGCATCCATTCCTTCTGGTGCAGTCATATATTCTCCAAGACATACACCCATTTCACATTCCAACCAAATTATATATCGTACCCACTTACATATTTGTGTTATATTGATCCGTGGTATGGTTCTCTGACCAGCTTCCAAATCGTTAAGCCGAGACGCATTAAACAGCGACAGCTTCCACGTCCCTCGTCTTGTCTCGTCAGAGTAAGTTCAGGCTAATACTCGAGCCTACCGATTGGTGAAGGTGAGGAACCTAAAGTTCAGTTAACAGTCCCATCAGTCAGAACACCCAGCCGGGCCTGAGCTAAAAGCGAGTCGTCACTACCCACCAAAAAGGCAGGACCTAGTAAAAGCTTAACTCCATCCATAAGGATCAGCCGTAATTCCAGGACAACAAGAGTCCTTAACCCCTTCAAAACCCGTGAGAACAACTGCGTCACAGTCAGTTTTGTCACTACAAGTCACGAGATCAACTGCGAAAATGGCTGACGCTGAAGCTAAAGCTGCCTTGACAAAGTTTGTGGCTGTGACCGATAGGTTCAGCCAGTTCGAAGCCAGGGTCAATACCCCAACAGACCCACCTCCGTCTGTTCACACTTACAAGGTCAGACTGCAGCAGATACAAGCTCTTTGGGACAAGGTAGAGAAAGAGTACGAGACGTGCTCTGAGGTTCTTTCCTTAGTAAATAGTACAGGCACGATGGAAGTCATGCAAGCCAAGTATGACTACTGTTACTCTGTCTTTGAAAGATGCGCTGCAACACTAAACGAAACGATTGAAAGAGCTAGCGTCCCTCCAATAGACTGTGAAATTTTCAGTGGCGACTATGTTCATTGGCCGACGTTTTGAGACCTTTTTTCCGCCATCTATGTCTAAAATCCGAGGCTTTCAGGCGTTGAAAAGTTGTTCCACCTCAACTCGAAAACGAGTGGAGAAGCAAAGTCTATTGTGGCATTATCACCATTGACTAACGAAGGTTTTGCGTCCACATGGGGAAATCAGCAGACTCGTTTCGAAAACAAGCGACTGCTCCTCAACAGCCAGCTAAAGATCCTGTTTAATCTCCCCACTGTGGCAATTCCCTTAAGCACCTGGAGAGCACTGTCCAAGGTTGTTTAACAGCCCTGAAAATAGCAAAAGTAGACATAACAAACTGGGACTGTCTTCTCGACTTCCTGTGCTCTTCAAAGCTGCCGAAGTTGACGTTGGCTCTGTGGGAACAGTCCCACCTCAGCCCATCCGAGATTCCAGGGTCGTCATCGAACCCTGGAGGCAATTGAAGAATTTAAATCTACTTTGACCACTCAATCCAAGGCCCCACGTCCTGAAGGTGTGCCGCGGATTATCCATAACTTTGAAAATAGGGTCACTGTAAATCCACAGTCGTGTAAACTTTGTCCAAGGGAGAACCATCCGATCCGTCTGTGTTCCCAGTTTTTAAATATGTCGGTTGCCGGCAGGGAACAGTGTATTAAACAACAGAAACTCTTTCTGAACTGTTTTGCAAGAACCCACATGTTGTGTGACTGCACGAGTACGCACAATTGCTACACGTGCAAAGGTCGCCACAATGCTCTCCTCCATCGCGGCGGCCCTCCTCAACTCCAGTCAGCATCCGAACCTGACCTCCAGCCAGAAATACAGTCCACTCCGTCGAACGTCCAAACGTACCTCGCCGTGAACACGCCTCCTCCTGAGTACGGCGCTCATAGAAATCTGCCACTTGGGCATTAGGTACTCAGCGCGTGCCTTAATTGACTTCGGATCCGAGGCGACCTTTATTTCATAACGGTTATTCAACCTAATTAAGTTTCCCTACGAATCCATACAAGCTCAAGTTTCGGGAGTAAATCAAACTGTTGCTGCTCAACCACGTAAGCGCTGCCAATTCCATATAGGCTCCCCCATTAAGCCACAAATCCAAATCGAAGCGTCTGCATATGTGCTACCACATTTAGCCGGAAATCTTCCATCCTATACGATACCCGAAGGGTCGTTGAGGGACCTCCCTCCCATCCAATTAGCAGATCCGAATTTCTACCAGAGTTCGCAAATTGACGTGCTCATAGGCGCCGATATCCTTCCGTCGATAATTTTAGGCGGCTTCCATTCAAATGCTTGCGGAACTCTCCTTGGCCAAGAGACCATATTCGGGTGTATTCTTTGCGGCCCAATCGGGAAGAATCCCACTAACAGAATATCTTCCTTCTCAGCACGGTTGTCTGTCACCGAATCTCAACTAGACGGTATCCTCACCAAGTTCTGGGAGGTGGAGGATGTTCCAGTGAAGCCGGGTAAGGAATCCAGCTCGGTGTGTGAAAATAATTTCCAGCAAGCCACCACAAGGGATAAAGAAGGAAGGTATGTTGTTTCTTGCCCTTTAAAGAACCTAACAAAATAAACCTGGGGCATTCACGGTCCATCGCACTGGCACAATTTCTTAGGAATGAAGTACGCCTGAGTAAAATCGCTTCTTTGAGAGAGCAGTATATCTCAGTTATTCAGGAATATTTAGATTAAGGTCATATGCACCAATGTCACTATGTCTCTCCAAATGACGACTCCAGCAATTTTTACTTGCCGCACCACGCGGTTTTCAAGCCAGACAGTACCACCACAAAGGTTCGCGTGGTGATTAACGCCTCCAATAAATCGTCAAACGGGTACAGCCTAAATGATATCCTTCATATAGGTCTGGTACTGCAATCTGATTTAACCACCCAGATCCTCAAATGGCGTTTCTTTAAATACGTCTTCAATGCTGACATCACTAAGATGTATCGATCATACACGTTTCCAAAGAATCCTGTTTCGCGATAAAGAGGGAAAACTCTGTGATTATGAGCTCAACACTGTCAATTTCGGCGTTAACTGTGCCCCTTTTTTGGCCATACGCGTGCTTCAACAACTGGCTCACGATGTACGTGACCAATATCCTTTGGCAAGTGACATAATTTCTAGTTTTATGTATGTCGATGATGTTTTAGCCGGCACCCACACGCAGCAGTCCGCTGTTTCAGCCATCAAAGAGCTCCGCGGTGCCCTAGAGAGTGCGGGCTTTTCACTGCGCAAGTGGACCTCAAACGAAAAGAAACTTTTACAGGGCATTCCAAAGGAACACTTGATAAGGGCCGACTTTCTGGAGTTGGAAGACGCCAGTATGGCATGCGACATCGGACAGTTTCCTCTTCCTGCCGATGGATATTTCTCTCCAAACAAGCTACACTAAACGAGAGGTTTTATCCCAGATAGCCAAACTGTTTGACCCAGCAGGATGGTTATCGCCATTTATTGTTCGGGCAAAAATGCTCATGCAAGAAATTTGGTTGCTGGAGTTAAGCTGGGACCAACCTCTTCCGACTGATCTTGTCACAAAGTGGCGTAATTTTCTTGAAGGGTATCCAACTTTGAAAGAAGTTCGCATCCCAAGATGGGTAAGATTTCATCCAGCAGCAAAACTGCAGTACCACGGGTTTTGCGATGCATCGCAGAGCGCCTATGGTGCTGCCATCTTTGTTCGCGTCGAAACGACTGATGGCTGCTTTTGCTTTTGTCCAAAACCCGTGTTGCTCCAGTAAAGTCTCTTTCCATACCGCGATTAGAGCTGTGCGGTGCGGTGCTTCTCTCCGAACTCGCCGCAGCAGTTCTCTCCGAAATGCCTCCTACTCAGTATGATACATATTATTGGACAGACTCCACGATAGTGCTTGCATGGCTAAGCAAGCCAGCATGCACTTGGACTTCATTCGTTGCCAACAGAGTCGCGAAAGTTGATCAGCTCAGGAACAGAGAACAGTGGTTTCATGTGAAATCGGAAGATAAACCAGCTGATCTGGCAAGCAGGGGCGTCTCAGTCCATGAGCTCAAGGACAGCAACCTCTGGTGGCATGGGCCTGAGTGGCTGCGTCACAACCAGGAGCAGTGGCCACTCAATTCGTCGGTCCCGCTCGAAACCGAGCTCGAACAGAATGACATTCTGGAGCGTTTTTCAGCATTCGAGAGGGCTTTACGCGTTCTCGCTTACGTATTCCGGTTTGCAAAAATGTGTTAACATAAAATCAGAACTCACTGCCGCAGAGTTGTCTGATGTCCAAGAGAGGCTGATTGTGCTCACCCAACCCAATGAGTATCCAATAGAATGCAAGGCCTTAGGCAAAAAGCAACATATTCCAGTCTCCAGCACGATCTCCAATCTAAACCCCTTTATCGACAGCCACGGTGTCTTAAGAGCCAGCTGATTCGCTCCAAGTATTGGATAACTAAGCTGATAAATCTTGTAAAAGACACCATTCATTCCTGTCGAGTGTGCACCATTCACAGACAGAAGCTGCAAACTCAGCTGATGGGAGACTTGCCCTGGACAAGATCTACTTTTTCCAGGGCTTTTACCCACACGGTCGTTGACTTTGCGTGACCATTTGACATAAAAAACTATGTCGGTCGGGGGTGTTAGATAACTAAGGGGTATGTCTGCGTTTTTGTGTGTTTTAGTACCCGAGCCATCCATCTAGACGCTACATCAGACTTGACCACTGAGAAGTTTCTGGCAGCCTTCTCGCGTTTCTACGCACAACGTGGCTGTCCGCACCACACATACTCTGACAACGGGAAAAAGTTTGTTGGAGCCTCCACGTCCTTATCCAAGGAAGCTACGAGATCTTTGATCCTGTCCAAGTACAGTCTTCAAAATGTGACCTGGCACTTCAACCCTCCTGGCGCGCCTCATATGGGAGGGCTATGAGAGGCCGGTGTCAAAAGCTTTAAGTACACCATTGAAGAGTTAGCTACCCTCCTTTCGAAAATTGAGGCCTGTTTAAATTCGAGGCCTATTTCTACAATGTCCGAAGACCCCACAGACTTTGTAGCTCTTAGCCCCGGACACTTCCTACACTTCACTCCTTTCCGTGACTGAGCCCGAGATTAAAGAAAACCCGATTTCCATTTTAAACCGATGGCAGCGGCTAAAGTCCCTGCATCAGCAATTTTGCTACGTTGGAAAAAAGAGTACCTAAAGGAGCTCCATAAAAGGACTAAATGGCAATTTCCAACGCGAGACATTCAGACGGGGGACATGGAGGCGCTAAAAGAGGAGAATTTATCACCAAATGAATGGCGGCTTGGGCGGATCCAACAGCTGTGCCCAGGCGCGGATGGCAAGACCCGAGTGGCAGATGTTCTTACCGCACGTGGCATTATCCGACGACCAATCGCAAAGATGATCCGCCTTCCGATGGAGGCCTCCAGCTCCGAGTGATTCTGCCTTTTCCCTTTTTTCTTGAGTTAACAACTATCAGCCAATCCTACTAGTACTAAACTCATGTCATACTTTGTCGTAAGTCCTCATACATGTCACGATCATTCGCATCATCCATAAGCCCTAACCTTTGTTTACTCGCTTCCACAGATTGTTCATGATGGCGCCAACTACAATCCAGCTACAACGCGCTGAGGAATTGCCAACGGTTCCTCATAAATCAATACAGTGCGAACTGCCTTGCTCACGAGCATTCGGGTCAATCCTGCCGCAGTAATGCCAACCGAAAATAATGCAAGCTCTGATCAAGCGCGGGCAATTACACCCAACTTGACCGAGTTCTTAAACGTAGCGAGCGAGAGAGCGCGTTCTTGCTCCCCCTCGCTACCATCGACGTCTCTGCGGCCAAAGAGCGCTGAATGTGCTCCAATGCAGGTATGCAATAACCTAAGCTCATCAGCAGTAACTAGCACCACAATTTCTTTAACAACGTCAACTGTAACTACAACAACAACTGCAACCGTATCGACTGCGCGCTTAATGACATCATCAGCTAGCAGCGCAAATATCAATACGTCTGCCGCTGCGCTGCCCGAAAAACAGAACAAAACCAATGAATGTACTAAGCCGGCTGTGCAGACTGGTATGGATCGCTACATCCAAATCAAAAGGAAGCTGAGCCCTCTAAATTATCAACGCAAAATAACCCGTAACAATGCTAGCCTAGCTGGAATAGAAACGCCCACGAACTCAAACCGATTTGAAATCTTGGAAGACGCCTATGACGTTGAGGCGGCCGAATCCACTGAAGTCGAGAATAGGAAGCCAAAACCTCCGCCTATTTATATTCGAGAAAAAAGTTCCAATGTTCTTGTCAACAAAATTATCGAGCTTATTGGAAAGGATAACTTCCACGTAATACCTCGAGTAAAGGGCAACATCCAGGAAACAAAGGTTCAAATGAAGTCTGAAGATAATTACAGAGTATTATCGAAATATCTTTCCGAGAATAAAAATAACTTTTACACGTATCAGCTAAAAAGTAGCAAGGTCCTGCAAGTCGTACTTAAGGGCATAGAGTCCGACGTAACGCCAGCAGCGATAACAAAGGCGCTTCAAGAGAAGGGATTTAACGCTAAGACAGTCTTCAACATCCTTAACAGGGATAGAAAGCCGCAGCCACTCTTTAAGGTTGAGCTCGAACCAGAAAATAAGCCCATAAAGAAATACGAAGTGCACCCCATTTACAATCTTCAGTTCCTGCTGCACCGCAGAATTACACTTGAGGAACCGCACAAACGCAATGGCCCGGTACAATGTGCGAACTGCCAAGAATATGGACATACAAGGTCATACTGTAAACTGCGCACGGTGTGTGTAGTTTGTGGAGATCTTCATGACTCCGCACACTGCCCAGCGAGCAAAGATGACTGCAACTCGAAAAAGTGCGTCAACTGCGGTGGTAATCACACTGCTAACTACAGAGGCTGCCCTGTTTACGAGGAGCTGAAAAGTCGCATCCACCAGAGAGGAACTGCCGCCCGCACCCAAAATAAACAGATGACAGATTCCAGATCAAACCCTGAAGTCTTCTTCTCGACTGCAGCCAGATCCTCATTAGGACCCTTAAACTCTGATAAAAATGTGACTTACGCAAGCGCTTTAAAATCAGGACTGGCTAACCCTGTCTCAAAAAGTTCATTTCTGCAATCAGCATACCAAGAACCGAACACGGCTCAGCAGCAACAATTCCCGGAGCAGTCAAAAAGCAACTTCGAAGATATGATATACAGCCTGCAGCAAAGCCTTACGGAGTTTATGTCGTTTATGCGCACAACTATGCAAGATTTAATGCGAAACCAAAATCTATTGATTCAAATGCTGGTTTCACAACAATCCAAATAATGACTTCCCTAAGGATATCTACGTGGAACGCTAACGGCGTCTCACAGCATAAACTTGAGATAGCTCAATTCCTACTCGACAACCATATCGACGTAATGCTGATTTCAGAAACACACCTTACAAATAAATTTCAACTACGAGGTTACTTATTTTACGGAACAAATCATCC
Organism: Drosophila prolongata; assembly: GCA_036346975.1. Taxonomy (NCBI): domain Eukaryota; kingdom Metazoa; phylum Arthropoda; class Insecta; order Diptera; family Drosophilidae; genus Drosophila; species Drosophila prolongata. The sequence continues at coordinate 95,931 of JAYMZC010000319.1, forward strand.
AGATGGTAAAGCACATGGTGGGACTGGAATTCTAATCAGAAGCCGTATTAAGCACCACTATCATAACAAATTTGCTAAAAATTACCTACAGGCCACATCTATAAATATACAAACAAATACTGGCAACCAACTTACACTAGCCGCCGTATACTGCCCCCCTCGCTTGACCATAGCTGAAGATGAGTTTATGCAGTTTTTCAACTCACTAGGAGACCACTTCATAGCAGCAGGGGACTACAACGCCAAGCACACACACACTGGGGATCACGTCTCGTGACTCCAAAAGGAAAACAGCTCTATAATGCAAGAGCCAAGAACAAGCTGGACTATGTTTCTCCTGGCAGACCAACATACTGGCCGGAAGACCCAAGGAAACTACCCGATTTAATAGACTTTGCAATTACCAAAAATATTCCTAAAAATCTGATAAGCGCCGAATGCCTCTCGGATCTTTTATCGGATCACTCGCCTGTCCTGTTTATTTTACTCCGACATCCAGGCGCATTGGAGCAATCGTTTAAACTGACATCTCAGAAAACCAATTGGGTTAAGTACAAGAAATACATTAGCTCACACATTGAGCTAAGTCCTCATCTCAACGATGAAGCCAACGTAGACAGATTTGTTAATACATTGGAGTCTGTACTCGTCTCTGTAGCTCGAGTTTCAACACCCCAAACTACAAGTACACAAAGCAACCAAAAGAAGACAAATCTACAAATAGAACAGCTCGTCCTCGAAAAGCGACGCCTACGTCGAGAGTGGCCACTCCACAGATCACCATCTGCTAGGCAAAGCTTAAAATATGCCTCACGTCAACTCACAAAAGCTTTACAGCAAGAAGAAGCACATATCCACCGACGCTACATAGAGCAATTGTCAACATCTAGTAGAAAACACTCACTATGGAGAGCTCACCCTACTCTAAGCTCACCGAAAGTAACCGTGATGCCTATTAGAAATCCCACAGGCGGCTGGGCGCGCAGCGATGCAGACAGAGCCAGCACGTTTGCCAACCACCTTAAAAATGTCTTCCAACCAAATCCTGCCACTAGTGCGTTCACCTTGCCGACTTTACCACATGAGCCTCAGCTTCAACATGAACCAATTGAGTTTCGCCCAAACGAAATCGTTAACATCATCAAAAATCAGCTGAATCCGAAAAAATCCCCGGGCTGCGACCTCATAACTCCCAAAATGATCATTGAGTTCCCATATTGCGCCACTTGAACTATCACCCAGCTTTTTAATGCCATCGCAAAACTTGGCCACTTTCCAGTGAGATGGAAAAAGTCGATTATAATAATGATAGCAAAGCCAGGAAAAGACCACACAATTCCCACGTCGTATAGACCTATAAGCCTACTCTCATGCTTATCTAAACTCTTTGAAAAATGCGTATTGACTCGGATAAACACATACCTAAGAATCCAGGAAGGAATTCCGTCACATCAATTTGGGTTTCGTGAAAAGCTGTAGTAGACAGCACCGGAGGTACGGACCATCCAGTGTATAGAGGATTCGGAGTCGTGTACTTCTAGCGTTGCTCGGTACTAAACTCGTCGGATGGGGTGGGGTTCTTTCCTCGTCCTCTATATGATGTACACTGTCCCACAAACAAAGAAAGTTTTAAGTGCACTAAGCGGTACTCTAACAGGTTCCAAACAAATCAAGGATGTGAACGGACATTTTTACAAGCGGACGGACTGTGAAGGCTAAGCGGATACAGCAACATATTAAGAGTTCGGGGTAGCTAGGTGATATTCACTCCCCGTTCTATACCCTCCCTACCTTGATAACACGTGATAAATGTGGCGGTTATCCCTTATTCAATTTATTTACATATTTACTTATTAAATCTATGTAACAGTAGCATTATAATCCAAGCAATGGACCTATGAATTTAAAGTTATTTAAACATCATTGTATTTCCATTCAAAGTCTACTTTATCAAACAAAATATTCTTTTCGCGCCTTCAGTGCGTTCTGTCATTTTAAATCAATTGTTTCTCATTAAAGCTACGTCATTACTTTTATATATATATATATGTATGGTTTCTCTAACTGATATATTTATATTAGAAAAAGACTAAAAAATACAAACTTAATGCATTCGCAAACATCCTATCCTTTGCATCGACACACACATGCTTATCCCCAAATATATCAGTCAGGAAATATAGAATAAAGTTTTTGTTTGACTTACATACGATTCCGTAGAAGCAGGTTCGTTGGGCCCATCGAAAATGCTTATCCCCAAATATATCAGTCAGGAAATATAGAATAAAGTTTTTGTTTGACATACATACGATTCCGTAGAAGCAGGTTCGTTGGGCCATCGAAGATGATGCAGTAGATCACTTCATACAAAGATATTAGAAAATATGATTTCCTGATGGAACGAGCTTGTGTGGTTTGCACTATTGGAATTTACAAATGACTCTACCAATTACTGACGAACTCAAATTTAGATCGTCCAATCAAGTTCCTAATATCTATATATATATAAAAATATTTAATTAATTGAAATTGTCACATCACGTCTATAAATCTCAAATCTCATTCCTGTGACCTTCCTTAGGATACTGTTCGTGGAAAGCTCACTACATCCACCGTATCCCAGGTTTCTCCGGCTCTTCTCCTAGTGGTGCTGAAGCATGATCGCCTAGAGTGATCATGCCCTCTTCCTTTACTTCTGTCGCATTAGCAGAATAACATCATCGTGGCCGCACGTTTGGCGCCTTTTCTCTTTTTATGTAGTCAGGCCCCACGTGGCGTGCGTTGGTGAGGTTATGAGATTGTAGTCAGCTCAATAACCTTGGAAAATTTGGATGACCCTGTATCATCGTGGCTGCGCGTGGCGTGTGCTGGTGAGGTTATGAGATTGTAGTCGGCTCAAAAACCTCACAAGATTCTGGATGATCCTATATCATCGTGGCTGCACCTGGCTCGCTTTTCGCTTTGGAGTCGCGCAGTCTGTAGGGGTGCCGCGCGTGGCTCGCTTTTCGCTTTGGAGGCGCGCAGGTTGTTTGTCAAAAAAGACTTTTATCGCAGATCCTCTCTTTGTCTACCGACCAGTCTGGGAAAACCCTGTTTCACTGGCCGGCTTTGACGTACACGATCGTAGTCTTCTTGGCCTACTGCAACTAAATAGCAATTCACTCAACTGACCTGATCATATTACTGGTATTTACCTGTTGCTGGTCTAAAGTACTTCAGGTTATTTGTAGTTAATTCTAAGTAATTCCTCACTGTCACGAGGTGTACAGCTCTCTCTATTAACGTGCGTCTTCTTTAACGATTTGAAATGAAATGAATGCTTTGGCACGCGTTGCCGTCTGCATCGACGCATCGTCGCTAAGCTTCGAGTAACGGAATCCTTCCAGTTCTCATTCACATTTCCCTCTCTACGCACTATCGGTGTTGCGCGAGCGAGAACACACTATGCGAGTACGCTCATACGAGTGAGTGATCTAGATAGCTGATACTCGTCTGCCTGGGTAACGCGACGTTGTCAAACTTCAGCGGAATTTTACCAAAGTCTTGATTTTCTCTTTTCCTTCTTTCTGCTTATTCCCGCTTGGTCGACTGTACTTAGGAGAGTGTGTTCGAGACTTGCTTGCCCTATACTCTGCCCATAGTTTCGAGGCATACTCGACTTTGTATGTCTTACACAATTTCGGTCAAATTTTGTCTTCTATTTTTTTCTGGCCCCCACAAAGCACGGAACAATTGAGCAGGTCAACCGGATAACATCAGAAATTCGGAACGCGTTCCAAAAACGAGAGTACTGTACTGCCATATTTTTAGACGTCTCTCAAGCATTTGATAGAGTTTGGCTAGAAGGTCTAATGTACAAGATCAAGACAATGCTCCCCTACAACACCCATAAGCTTTTAGAGTCTTACTTCTACGACAGAAAATTTGCTGTTCGACGCAACACTGCTATAACTGACGATTTCACTATTGGAGCTGGAGTTCCTCAAGGAAGCTTGCTTGGGCCAACATTATATGTCCTCTACACAGCAGACATCCCAACAAGCACACGACTAACAACATTTACGTTTGCTGATGATACAGCCATTCTCAGCCGCTCAAAATGCCCGATGCAAGCAACTGCGCAGCTCGCTCTTCATCTGGTCGATGTAGAAAAGTGGCTTTCAGATTGGCGAATTAAAGTGAACGAACAAAAATGCAAGCACGTTACGTTCACCCTGAACAGGCAAAACTGCCCGCCGCTCATGTTAAACCATACTCCACTCCCGCAAGCAAACGAAGTGACATATCTAGGAGTACACCTCGACAGAAGACTCACACGGCGCCGGCACATTGAAGCCAAAAGAACACACCTAAAGCTAAAAGCCAGAAGCCTTCATTGGCTTATCAACGCTCGGTCTCCCCTTAGTCTTGAATATGAAGTCCTGCTGTATAACTCGGTACTAAAACCTATATGGATGTACGGCTCTCAGTTATGGGGGAATGCCAGCAATAGCAATGTTGACATAGTCCAGCGAGCTCAGTCGAAGATCTTGAGAACAATCACCGGGGCACCGTGGTACGTTCGCAACGAAAACATACATCGCGACTTAAACATTCTACCAATCAAAGAAGTGATCGCAGAACAGAAGGAAAAGTACTTTACCAAGCTATCGTTGCACCCTAACCACCTGGCGAGAGGTCTTACAAGGTTAATCAACCAATCACGCCTTCGTCGCAATGACTTACCCACCCAGCGACCGACTTGAGGCACGCGCAACCAGAATGCAGTCTTATTATACTGTTAGTTAAATTTTAATGTTAAGATTCGTAAACTTATTGTTAGTCTCAAAATGAAGAGAAGATTCAATAAATAAAAGCAAAGTTAAATAAAAAAAAAAAAAATGCCAAGTGCCACGTCTGCAGTGGATATCACCACATCGCCATGCTCGTCACGACCCCAAGACCGAAGGTCCGGGATGCCTACCCAAACATCACTTTGGCTGATGACAGATGGTTCCACCCTTCCTTAGTGTCGGCTGTTTTGGGAGCTGACGTATACGCGGAATTAATTCTGCTACCCATCCTCCCGAGTCAAAACGGACTGCCCATGGCGCAAAACTCAGCCTTGGGGTGGCTCCTTTCAGGCACTTGCTCCCTTTCGTAACCTGCCACTCTCCCCATTGCGAGGGGGGAGAATGTTCATGTCGAACAAGAAGAAAGATCGCTGGTACGGCATCACTGGCAACCGAATAGGTGGCCTCTTAGACTAAGCTTACGATATATTACGAAATCATTACGAAATAAAAGGTGAAACGAATCACAAGTGAAAACGAAGCTCCACACAACCTCGCATTTGCATATATTTCTTTTGGGAAAAACTCTGGAATTGGTTCTTGTCCGCCCCAACAACTTGCAAGAATGGAAGATATTTCGCGCAGTGTAAAAGCTATTAACATACCTTGATCAATGTAAAAGCGCTTGGCGATCGGACGTCTATATCCTAAAGCTCCTATAGGAGCAATAGGGTGAAATCGGTTAAAATTTAATGATTTTTGTAATTTTGTTTGTAGGCGACCTTTGATGTATGTTTTAATTTTTTGAGTTTTTCCGGCTCGAGGTCAACAATTGAAAAATTTGTTAATAAAAGTTTTTAAATTTTATTTTTTGTGCTTTCCAATATATTTCGGTTGCACTTCGGCAACCGTCTTCAGGGCAACTATAATCAACATAAACACATAAAATAACATAAATTTAGACAATAAAAAACAAAGCTTTAAAAATTATTACACCTACATAATTTTACACGTCTGCACCGTCGGACGTGGAGATTAATACTAGTTGTTATTAAGTAAGTTTCTGTAAATGTGAGCGCAATTTTCAACGTCTGTTTTGTAGTTTAGTCTTATGCTTGTGGGTGTGTTTGTTATATGTAACATTTCTATGGAGAAGCGTTTTTTGTAATGTTGTTCTTGTTCCAAAATAGTCGTTGCTTCAAAATTTGGTGAGTGACCGCTGGTTTTACAGTGGGCCATAAGTGCTGTTTTTTGTATATTAGCTTGGTGTCTTAATTTGAAGTCTGATCTGTGTTGTGATAGTCGAGTTTTTAGTTTGGATTTAGTTGTTCCTACATATATACTGTCACATTTTTCATTTATATCTCCATTGCATGGTATTTTATATACAACATTATTTTTGTCAAACATTTGTATTTTGGACTTGGTCTTGTTGAATATTGGTCGTAGGGTATTATTGGGCTTGTGTGCTATTGTTATTTTTTGTTTATTGTAAAATTCTGACTTTTTAAGGCGTTCTGATAGTCTTGGTATGTATGTTACGGACATGTATTGTGTAGGTTCTCTACATTTTGTTTTTTGTTCCATGTTTTGGTGTCTTTTAATTAAAGTTCTAATTAAATGGTTTGGGAAGTCGTTGTCCTTTAAAATTTGTCTTATTTCATTTTTGGTTTCTTCATGAAAAATGTTGTCCGAAATGGCTAGCATCCGTTGTATACAACCTACTGCTGTACTGATAATCATTGTTTTAGGGTGTTTTGAGTTAAAGTTGATGATTCGTCCTGATGCTGTTGGTTTTTTATACCACTTTAGTTTTAGAATGTTCCCCTGTCTATGAACCATTGAGTCCAAATATGCTAGTTCTCCATCTTCTTCCTGTTGCAGTGTGAATTTTATATTTTTATTGAAAGAGTTTAAAGCGTCAAGTGTGTTTTGTATTTCGTCTTCTTTTACTTTTGCGAATGAATCATCCACATACTTCGTCAAAAGTCTTGGTTTGTGCCCTAGTTTTTTCAAAGTGTTGTCTAATAGCTCTTCCATTACTATGTCTGCAATTATTGGTGAAGCAGGGGATCCCATCGGCATTCCTTTTAGTTGTGTGTAAATATCGTCATTAAATTTAAAATATCTGTTGTCTTGTATGCAAAATTGTACTATGTCCATAAACATTTTTTTCGGCATATTTGTATGTTCTTTTATTTTTGTCCATTTTTCTCTAATTGTGTCTAGTGCAAGGTCTATAGGTATGCTGGGAAATAGTGAGACTACATCAAATGATATTAATTTTTCATCATCACAGATGTACGTGTTGTTGATTCTTTCTTTAAATTCTACTGAGTTTTGATGTTGTAGCTGGAGTCTATGGTGATGTTCTTTAGTATGTTTGAAATATATTTACAAAGTTTTAATGATTTTTTTAATGATTTTTAGGATATTACGCACAGTATATAAGCAATTCACATGAATCTTTCCAAATCGTATTTTTTTATGCATACCTTGATAAGGGTAAAAGCGCGTAACGATCGGACGTCTATATCCTATAGCTCCCATAGGAACAATAGGTTAAAATCGGTTAAAATTTAATGATTTTTAGGATATTTCGCGCAGTATATAAGCTGTTGACATGAATCTTTTCAAATCGTATTTATACCCGTTACTCGTAGAGTAAAAGGGTATATTGTATTCGTGCAAAAGTATGTAACAGCTAGAAGGAAGCGTTTCCGACCCTATAAAGTATATATATTCTTGATCAGGGTCACTAGCCGAGTCGATATAGCCATGTCCGTCTGTCCGTCTGTCCGTCTGTCCGTCTGTCCGTCTGTCTGTCCGTATGAACGCTGAGATCTCGGAAACTATAAAAGCTAGAAGATTGGCATTTTGCATGCAGATTCAAGGAGTTCCTACGCAGCGCAAGTTTGTTTCAAAAAGGTGCCACGCCCCCTTTAACGCCCACAATCGCTTAAATACGATTTTAAAAATTTAAATATTTCGAAAAAGTATAAATGCAGTTTTATTGTGTTTATCAATACCTATCGAAATGTAGAAGAAATTTTTCAAATCGGACCATTCGTTAAAAAGTTATGCGTGATCAAAGTTTCTATCTCCATCTCCCTCGCACTCCCTTTACCTGAGTAACTGGTATCTGATAGTCGGGGCACCCGACTATAGCGTTCTCTCTCGTTTTTTATGCATACCTTGATTAGGGTAAAAGCGCGTGACGATCGGACGTCTATATCCTATCGTCTTGCCGAAGTTAGCTTCCGTCCTCGTTTTTATGTATAATTACAGAAAACTTAATTTTTATCCCCGTTACTTGTATAGTAAAAGGGTATATTGTATTCTGCTGCTGCTGCAGGACAAAAGCTGCCTGCGCTAAAGCAGCGCTGGTGCTGATGCTCGTGCTGTAAAGCTGCCAGCACTAAGAGATCGCCGAATTCAAATTTGATAATTTGAAATTTTTGTCCTTTTTTCCTGTGGTCACTATAATAAACATATAAACATATAAAAAAAAAATACAAGAAGGCATATTTATATTAAGTTGTTTAGCTGAGTAACGGGTACCTAATAGTCGAGGCACTCGACTATAGCGTTCTCTCTTGTTTTATATAAATTACACAAAATGTATTTCACATATATATTTAGTATTTGATTTCATATAATTACAAGAAATTAATAGTTGATATATATCCAACATATATGTCGCATTTATGTTGATCGTCAATAAAATGGTATTAGTTCGTCTATATAATTAAACATATTTATTCATTTATATTATTTTTTAATATTTGATTGAAAGTTTGGAGTATCACCACAACAGGGTTCGTTGTTGATTATGTTTTTTCTAGCGTACATGTGCCGTCCTCCTCGATTCTCATAAAAGCCTTGTATATGCGCCATGCATATTCCGAACTATATTCCAAGATCTATGCAAATCAAATCTAGGAAGCCAAATTGGAGGTCTGAGTCAAACAATGGAGTATGTGTGAATGTATGTAAGCATATACATATGTATGTATTTACATTGTGCACAGTTGCAATTGCCCGGCAAAGATAACTCCTTTCAAAGAAAGTTATTCGCTATACCCGTTACTCGTGTTGTACAAACATTTAGACTTTAATATACATAATACTATTTAAGAATGTATGTGTTTAGCCAATATAAGTATGTATGTTTAATATTTCTAGTCAATTTATTGCACTCAAAAACATAAACATAAACACAGCTGCTGGTGCAGGACAAAAGCTGCCTGCTCTAAAGCAGCGCTGCTGCTGATGCTCATGCTGTAAAGCTGACAGCAGTAAGAGATCGCCGAATTCAAATTGATAATTTGAACTTTTTGTCCTTTTTTCCTGTGGTCACTATAATTCACATTATGTTAAAAAAAAAAAAAAAAAAACATACAAGAACGCATATTTATATTAAGTTGTTTAGCTGAGTAAAATTGAGGTCTGAGTCAAACAATGGCGTATGTGTGAAATTATGTAAGCATATACATATGTATGTATTTACATTGTACACAGTTGCAATTGCCCGGCAAAGATAACTCCTTTCAAAGAAAGTTATTCGCTATACCCGTTACTCGTGTTGTACAAACATTTAGACTTTAATATACATAATACTATTTAAGAATGTAGCCAATATAAGTATGTATGTTTAATATTTCTAGTCAATTTATTGCACTCAAAAACATAAACATAAACACAGCTGCTGGTGCAGGACAAAAGCTGCCTGCGCTAAAGCAGCGCTGCTGCTGATGCTCATGCTGTAAAGCTGCAGCACTAAGAGATCGCCGAATTCAAATTGATAATTTGAACTTTTTGTCCTTTTTTCCTGTGGTCACTATAATTCACATTATGTTAAAAAACAAAAAAAAAAACATACAAGAAGGCATATTTATATTAAGTTGTTTAGCTGAGTAACGGGTATCTAATAATCGAGGCACTCGACTATAGCGTTCTCTCTTGTTTTATATATAATTACACAAAATGTATTTCACATATATATTTAGTATTTGATTTCATATAATTACAAGAAATTAATAGTTGATATATATCCAACATATATGTCGCATTTATATTGATCGTCAATAAAATGGTATTAGTTCGTCCATATAATTAAACAATTTATTCATTTATATTATTTTTTAATATTTGATTGAAAGTTTGGAGTATCACCACAACTGGGTTCGTTGTTGATTATGTTTTTTTCTAGCGTACATGTGCCGTCCTCCTCGATTCTCATAAAAGCCTTGTATATGCGCCATGCATATACCGAACTATATCCCAAGATCTATGCAAATCAAATCTAGGAATCCAAATTGGAGGTCTGAGTCAAACAATGGCGTATGTGTGAATGTATGTAAGCATATACATATGTATGTATTTACATAGTACACAGTTGCAATTGCCCGGCAAAGATAACTCCTTTCAAAGAAAGTTATTCGCTATACCCGTTACTCGTGTTGTACAAACATTTAGACTTTAATATACATAATACTATTTAAGAATGTAGCCAATATAAGTATGTATGTTTAATATTTCTAGTCAATTTATTGCACTCAAAAACATAAACATAAACACAGCTGCTGGTGCAGGACAAAAGCTGCCTGCGCTAAAGCAGCGCTGCTGCTGATGCTCATGCTGTAAAGCTGCCAGCACTAAGAGATCGCCGAATTCAAATTGATAATTTGAACTTTTGTCCTTTTTTCCTGTGGTCACTATAATTCACATTATGTTAAAAAAAAAAAAAAAAAAACATATAAGAAGGCATATTTATATTAAGTTGTTAAGCTGAGTAACGGGTATCTAATAATCGAGGCACTCGACTATAGCGTTCTCTCTTGTTTTATTTGTAAATTTTACATTACAAAAAAATTTCGAATCGCTCCAATCGTAATATTTTTTTAAGGTTAAAGGCTTTATTATGACGCCAAAAATTTTTAAACCTGAAGGAATTGTCTCATTCTTAAATTTTGTTTTGATTCTACAGCTCTGTCCTCCTCGATTCTCATAAAAGCTTTATGTATGCGCCATGTACTTTAAACCTGAAGGAATTGTCTAATTTTTGGACATGTTAATGAATTTTTTTTTGATGGTACAGGTGCCCATTTCCTCGATTCTTATAAAAACGTTGGACAATAAAATTGTTTATTTAAGCGTTGCGACACTCGTTATGCAAACCTTAATCAGGGTAATAATAATAATATGTTGAAATCGGTCCAAATTTGATATTTTTCAGAATATTTCGCGCAGTGTATAAGCTATTGACATACATTTATCCAAGTTTTATTTATATACGCATACCTTGATCAGGGTAAAAGCGCTTGCCGATCGGACGTCTAAATCTTATAGCTTCCGTAGGAAAAATTGTTAAATGCTGCGAAAATAACCCTTTTTTTCCTTTTTTATTATATTTGTATAATTTATTATATAAATACATCCTCTTGAGTTATAAACAATTGAAAGAACCCCAAATAGTCGGCTTCCACGACTGACCAATTAATGTAAACATCCTCTTGCAGTATAAAAAAATGTCCCCAAACTGCAAAAAGCTTTTATCCCCCAATACTGTACAATTGCAGACGCAGCTCAAACCTAGATCGCTCTCATGCTAAGTGCTCTCATTTTGGACGCTCTCAATTTATCAATAAAGTTCTTTCTCCCAATCGAAGGTTTGATAAGCGCCAGCTTAGTTTATAAGTTGAATCTTGTAAGGAGCAGACCTATCTCTCCCAGTTCGCGTTTACACTATTTTGATAAATAAAAATTATATTTTTTTCAAAGTGTGAAATCCCGAATTTGTTATTGGCGCAGCCGGTAGGATATAACTTTTTATACGGTTATATCCTTAAAGAACCCAAACGGCGTTCGTGCCATTGCAATTATAAACCAGCTATCGCAGTGTCGGTTTGTGTCGCTAATATACGAACGGAAACCTCAATATTTGCAACACGCTATCGAAGCTCAGGTTGCGAAGTTTTTTTTTAAAACATAAGTCTTGACCCGTGTGACTGTCAAGTAACTAAAACAAAAAAAAAAAATAATAAAAACAAATTTTTTGCAAAAACCCGTTTTATTGTAAAAGCTATTGCCTTTGTTCGTAACACAAGGGTCACTAAAAAATAAAACACCTCTGCCACCAGTGGTAAGAGACAAGGTATAACAATTTTAAATCAAATTCATAATACAAAACTTTTAAATTGTAAAAAATTTATAAAACTAAATAAAAAACCAAAAATGGCAGAACCAGTGCTATTATTGTCAGAAAACCATCTAAATCAAGCCCTAAACCAAATCAGGCAAGTACCGCAATTTGGAGGCAACACGCTCGAACTCAGCCCGTTCATCAGAAGGATAGATTTCATCACCCCACAACATGTATACGCCAGTCGAGCGTATTCTTCAGTGAGATTGAAATGCAGCTTCACGGAGATGCCCAGAGGATATCTCAACTATCAACAGCCAGATGCTGGAAGGATTTAAGGAACGCCCTCATCAACGAATATAAAACCCAGACGCCCTGCGAAGAACTACTAAGACGTCTGTATAACACCACCTTTCCTGGGTGTATACATAAGTTTGTTGAGGACATTGAGTCCAAATCTTTTGTAATATTAAATAAATTAGCCTTAGAAAATAACGCTTCAAATACAATTTTATACACAAATACTCTTAATAATACAGTTAAAGATGTTATTATGAAAAAATTGACAGACAGACTTTTTATGACATTGGCTAGGTATGATATTACTAATGCTAATAAACTAAAATGTGTAGCACAACAAGAAGGTTGTTATGAAACATTTTATTCAGATCGAACAAAGAATTCACAAAGTCAAAACCAAGATAAGAGAAATTATCAACCCCAACCAAATACTAATAAACAACAAAACTATAATTCCCAAAACCAATACAGACAGCAGAATAATATTTCCCCAAATCAATATAAGCAACAGGCTAGTACATCTCAAGGCCAACATAAGCCTAATTATAATAAGAATAACAGCGAAACTTTTTATGAAAACCACCCATTATATCAAGCAACAAAACAAGAATTCCAACAAAAATTAAATTATAATCAGGTTAGGAATCCTATAAATTATCAATCACAACAAAATGGGGCTAATGCTCCTAATCGACCAATAAAAAGAAATCGCGAAAGTACGAGTGGCCATATGAAAATGAATACCGAAAATTTTCATCAACAAGCCTCGGACACCGAACTGGAAATAGAAACCCTTACATACGAATCATAATGAATAACCAAGAGTTCCGATGTGTTGTAGACACAGGCTCTTCTATTAATTTAATTAAAGAAAATTACTTTCATTTTCCAACCAAAAATATTCAGTTAAATAAATCCGTGTCCTACCATGCAAGTAAGCTTTGTCCGACCAAACAAACATTTTGGGTCCATAATTTTTCCGATAGATATGATATGCTCATAGGAAGAGAATATCTCGAAGCTTGTAACGCAATTATTAATTATAAATCAAAAACAGTTAATTTGAATCAATTCGGAATGAGATTTAATTATAACGAGTTCGAATATAAACAAGGAGAAGCAGAAATTGATTGCTGTGATCCCCCATTTTCAACAGATACACCTTTTAATTTTGCAATAAATAACGACTTGCAAGAAACCAATAAGTTTAGATTAGAACACCTTAATGACGAGGAAAAAGATAATCTTAAGATATGAAATATATGAATTATATGAATTTAGTGACATACAGTACAAAGAAAGTGACAATTTGACTTTCACTAGTACTATCATGCAAGTTATATAGCACATTACTTAGGGCCACTTACCCGATTTATAAACAACTTTGAGCCCAGCCCAATTTCCAAATAATTCAGAATTGACTCCGAGATAAACCCGTAGTCAGCTATTTCATTCAACTACGCCTTCGAGTGGTTCTCACCCATATCATTTCACACTCCGCATTGAACGGATTCTGTAAACATCCTCAGCCGATATTCTAAACATCGGAGACCCAAAGCGACCCTCGAAGCTCGATAATGTAAACACCGATTTCCGGCAGAATCTTGATTTCAGATTTAATTGCCAAATTTCATCATCCTATTTTTCCGACTCTCTTGAGTCAATCTCTTAATCAATTTTTGAAGATAAAATCTCTTAAGCCGAGGTTTGATTATTAATCTTTCAGCCCAAGTGCGGCAGTCCGTTTTTGAGATCCGAAAGAATAAGAACAATAGAAGTGAATAAGTTATAAGATCGGAGCAGTGAAATATTCTAAGTGCAACCTATGAAATGTTAGAGATAAGTGATGTTAAATAAAAATAAATTTTTTTAACCAAATCACTAAGGAGAAATTTAATTGGCGCCCAACGTGGGGCCGCAAATTCTAAAGCAAGTCATAAAAAATAAAAAAAAGTTCAAAAAAGTTTTTATGTGAAAAAGGAATTTAGTGCTGCCGAAAAAACCCAGATACAACCCGCTGAAAATAAAAAAGTTGTGTTATAAAAAAAAGGGCAGGAAATCAATAAATGTAATAATCCTCCTTAAATAAAAATATCTAACGAAAACAAAAAAAGTGTGTGTTGATCTAAACAAATCTTTAAAAGTAGAAATCAATAAATGCTATAATCTATTTATTAAAAAAAAAAAAACCTCCCTAATAAAAGTAGTGCTTGTCAAAAAATTTGTTACTGCTCCGGACACATAAACATATAAAATTAAAAAAAAATAATAAAATTAACAACCAAAAAATGTACAAAAGTGAACAATAAAATAAAAAAAAAATAAAAAAGAGAACCAACACCAGCTAAAAATTCAAGTGAACAATTAATTATACAAAAGAAAAAAATTAAAAAAGTTGAATACAAAAATCTTCACAAAATCATCAAAAAGAAAAAACAAAAAAATACCAGGCTGTAGGGCAATCCCTCGCCAAATAAAGAAGGAAGACAAATCAAATAAAGAAGGAAGACAATTTAATTTAGAAGGAAGACTAATAGAAGACCCCAACAAGGATCATCGGCTAGAAAAAGGACAAGTCGTGAGCGAGATTATTTTTTTTTTTAATTAAGAAAAATTATAAGAAATATAAGAATATAAAAGTGGAAGAGTTAATTAAAGATTTTGAAAATATTTTAAAAATGAATCCAGAACAAGCAGGCCTCACAACGTAATTACCCCTCAAGATCCTACAAATGCAAATAACACAATGTTAAATATAGGAGAATTAATTAAACACATTGTTAATTGTGAATTGAATCCATTAAAAGAAGAGATAGCAAGTTTAAAATTACAGCTTGCTAATAAAATAAAGGAAGTTGAAGATTATCAAGTAGAAATAGTTGACTCAAATATTAAATGCGAGACATCTTATGAGATCATCTAATCTGTTAGAGAGTATAGGGGTGAAGAAGACAAATATGTTAGCTGGAGGGAATCAGCTGAAATAGCTATGGGACAATATACCAGAGGTAGCGAAAAATTTTATTCAGCATTATCAATATTAAGAAACAAAATAACAGGGATGGCCAATGACGCCTTAACCCATAACGGTACAGTTTTAAACTTCGATGCCATAATGGCCAGACTAGACTTTGTCTACAGTGACAAACGTCCTATCCATATTATTGAACAGGAGTTAAGTGTTCTCAGCCAGGGTAAATTATCCATAATGGACTATTATGGAACAGTCAATAGTAAATTGACTTTATTAATTAACATAACAATTATGACTTACGGACGAAACAAACAGATTACTCAAGAAATGAATGAAAAACATAGAAAAACCGCCCTTCGAGTTTTTATAACTGGCCTTAACGGTCAAATTTCCGACACAATCTTTTCTATGAATCCCCAAGATTTACCTAATGCTATGGCTATAGTACAGGAACTTCAAAGTAATAGTATGAGAGCACATTTCGCAAATTCGTTTACAAATACACAGAAAAAAATCACCGAACCAAACCAAAGTGGTAACGGTATAATATTTTTAAACAACAAACCAAGACAAGTAAACAATTATAACAATAATCAAAGGAACAATAACAACTTTAGATTTAATCAGGAAAATAATAACTTTAATAAAAATTGGCAAAATCAAAACAATTTTAATCAGAACCGAAATAATAATTTCAATCAGGGGAGACCTTTTTATAACCAACAAAATCAATAGAATTCATACAGACAACCTCAGAATAAGCCAGAGCCTATGGAAATAGATGAATCTTTGCAGATTCCGAATAGGCCCAATAATAACTTTAATCAGGGAAATAATTATCAGAATAATAATTATAATAAATGGAATCAAAATAGGAAACCATACAATCAGCAGGAACAAGTACAAATAAAAGAATGCCCGCAGGAACTGTTATTCACCCGGTTAACAAGACAAGGCTCAACAATATTGAGGAAGATCATTTTTTAGGCGAAGCTCAGGAGTAGGCTTACTCTACTTAATTCGTACAGATAAAACAATTAATAAAAAATTTAAAAATATTAATTGACACAGGGGCAGCTTCTTGTTATATAAAGACAGGAATATATAAAAATAAGAATGAACTTCCCATTTATAAAAGGGTATCCACAGTGAATGGATATTCAATAATTAAATACTATCACATGATAACTATATTTAATATGCGATACACGTTTTATGAAATAGAGGGACTAGAATCAGATTTATTAATAGGATATAATCTATTAAAGAAAATTGGAGCTGTAATCGATACAGCTAAGGGAATACTAAAATATAATGGAAAAGAAGAAAAATTGAATTACGATAATGGGAACCTTTTAAATCAACATTCTTTATCTGAAGAAAATACCATTCTTCCGTTAAGAGAATTTATCATAAAAAAATATTTTGATAAAGAGACTCAAGTCAGATCCGATTCTGAAGTGGGCAATCAAAGTGAAAATAGTTTGGGATACAAAAATCCTGAACACGCCGTCGTAGAAATATCCGACAAAATTAAAAGTTTGGGAAATAAAAATCCTGAACACGCCGTCGTAGAAGTATCTTCTACGATTTAATTAATAATATAAAAATATCATCTGCAAATCAATTAAATGATTTGGAGAATGAGATTCAAAACATTATCAACAAAGAACACTCGAAAATAAATATGCAGATTCCATTTAGAACTGATATTCGAGGTGAAATAAATAAATGATAGACCCATATATAGTAAACAATATCCGTATGCTTTGTCAGCATCAGATTTTGTAAATTCGGAAATAAACCGAATGTTAAACGAAGAAATTATAAGGCTAAGTAGGAGTCCTTATAATTCTCCTGTATTAGTAGTACCAAAAAAGGGCTTCAATTACTCCGTCTCGTAATTGACTTTAAAAAATTAAACGAAAATACAATACCCGACAGATACCCAATGCAGGATCCTTCAGTAATTTTGTCAAACCTTGGAAAGGCAAAATACTTTTCAACAATCGATTTAGAATCTGGATTTCATCAGATTCTCATGAGAGAAACAGACATTAAAAAAACGTCTTTTTCAATAAATAATGGTAAATACGAATTCCTTCGATTGCCATTCGGGTTAACCAACGCTCCCAGAATTTTCCAAAGAGCAATGGATGATATATTAAGAGATGAAGTTGGTAAAATTTGTCATGTTTATATGGATGACATTATTATTTTTTCAAATACTGTTGAACAACATTACAGAGATTTAATTGTCATAATTAAAATTTTGCTGAACGCAAACATGAAAATTTCTATTGAAAAATCAAAGTTCTTTAAATTAGAAACAAATTTTCTTGGTTACGTTGTATCTCACAATGTGATCAAAACCGATCCCGAAAAAATTTCTACAATTTTAAAATACCCAATTCCAAAAAATATTCGAGAGCTTAGAAGCTTCCTAGGCCTAACAGGATATTACAGAAAATTCGTGCAAAATTACGCCAAAATTCCAAAACCATTAACCAAATATTTGGAAGGTGAAACTGGCAAAGTATCTAAAAAAGCTTCACGTAGAACTTTCATAAAGTTGGATGATCCAGCTGTCAGAGCTTTTAACGAGCTCAAAGATAATTTAATCGCACAAATAGAATTAGTACAACCCGATTATAATAAAAAAATTTACTTTAACCACTGACGCATCTGATTTAGCAATTGGAGCTGTTCTCTCTCAAGAAGGAAAACCAATTACTTTTATTTCCAAAACTTTATCCAAAACTGAACAATTATATGCTACTAATAAAAAGGAACTTTTAGCCATAGTTTGGGCATTTAAAAATTTACGGAATTATTTATATGGAGTTAATAACATGGAGATCTATACAGATCATAAACCTTTATCATTTTCCATTTCTCAAAAAAACCCAAATATTGAAATGAAGAGATGGTATTCTTTTATAGAAAGTTATTCACCAAAAATTATTTATAAGCCAGGAGTAACAAATGTTGTCGCAGATGCCTTATCAAGAATCCAAATAAATAACTTGACAGAAAGTAATGAATCGGTCTCAGATCAAAACACTCAGCATTCAGCAGAGAGTAGTTTTGAGAATGTTATACAAGAAACCCGAAAGCCCTTAAACCAGTTTAAGCAACAACTGCTAATAGCAACGGGGAGGTATACAATACATGAGTCGATAAACTCATTTGGAAATACAAGGCATATAATAGAATATGATACTCCAGAAAATTTGGTATCAATTCTAAGGGAATATATTCCACCAAATATAACTATAGGAATTCATTGTACTTTAGAAGATTTATATAGAATACAAAAACCACTTAAAGATAATTTTATTAATACATTTTTATATACGAAAATATTTGTCCAAGATGTCGAAAATGCGGAAGACCAGGCGCTTATTATCACGGAAACTCATTGTAGAGCTCATAGAGGGCTTGATGAAAATTATAAGCAAATATGTAGATTATATTATTGGCCGAATTTATACAAGAAACTTAAAGAATATATTAAAAATTGTCAAATCTGTAATCAGAATAAATACGATAGACACCCAGTGCAAATTCCTATCGGAGAGGCACCTATTCCAGAAAGAGAGGGTGAAAATTTACATATTGATATATATTATGCTCAAAATTTAATATTCATTACATGTATAGATTCCTATTCAAAATATTTGATAGTTAAAGAAATCCAAAATAAATTAAATATAGAAAATAAAGTTTCGGAAATTTTACAACAATTTCCAGAAGCCAAAACTATAATGTTAGATAACGAGCCAAGTTTTTCATCTTCCCAATTTAAATCTTTTGCACAAAGAAATGGGTTATCATTATATTTCGCTGACCCACGGCATAGTACCTCCAATGGACAAATTGAAAGGGCACACTCGACACTGACAGAAATTGCCCGTTGCATTAAAGACGAGCTTAATTTAGTCGATTATTCAGAAATTATTATAAGAGCAGCACAAAAATATAATTTAACCATACACTCAATTACTAATCAACGACCATATGACATATTATTTAATAAAATTAAGCATGATACAACTCCCCAACTGCTTAAACAAGCTCAGGAAAAAATGTTAGATTTTCACAATAAAAATAAACGAGTGATAAATTATCACGTAGGTGAGGTAATTTTTGAAAAAAAAAAACACGGGGAAAGAGACAAACTTAATTCAAGATACAAAAAACAAGTAGTAATAATAATCTTATTAGGATGATTCTCCTAATAAGATTATTATTAATAATCGAAACCGTACGATTCATAAAGACAATATTAAATGCTAAATAAAAAATGTTTAATTTCAAATTCCAGATAATGATATCATAAACTTTCTTATTATTGATGGTGGCTACATCCAAAGCCGAAATTATGGATTATACAAACCATGATTTCTTCCTTTACAAGGATACCACAGATGCTCTTATTTATGAATCATACGCGGATTTATTTCATATTACTAATATAAGTTTTTATAAAGAAATAATTAATCTTGAATCTGAATTTATAAATACTGACCAGAATTTACATTGGGAAATAGCACAGGATTTAAAAATAATTAAAATACTTATCGCACAAATTATACCCAATAGATCAAAGCGAGGAATTAATGAATTAGGCACTATTTGGAAATGGTTAGCTGGTACTCCAGATCATGATGATTTCATAGCTGTTCACAATAAAATCAATGATTTAATACAAAATAATAACGATCAATTTGTTATTAACTCTAAAATATTTAAAGAAATAAAAACGTTATCTAATGATTTCAAATCTGCTTAAAAATCAAGAAAATCCACTTAGAAAATATCGTTTACGTTTGCTTACTTACGATCCTACAAATTTAATGGATACAATTACACTTGCAAAAATTTATGTTTTTAACACCAAAATTTTAAACAATGAGGACCTACAAGAAATTTATAAACATGAACAAAAGCCTGTAATTATAACTGACCTATTGGATATATCTAAATTTAAAATTGCTTTGCACCAAGAACTTTTTATTATATACATAAAATATCCCATTATTACCGATCGTTGCGAAGTATACAATGCAAGATCAATTTCACATAAAGATGGAAAATTATTAATCGACAATCACGTCGCAAAATGTAAAAACAAGTATTATGTAATGTCTAATTTTAAGAAAGAATTGTTTAATAATTACTGCACAATAAATCCAGAAGGATCGTGTTTTACAAATTTATTTAATGGAAAAAAAACAAAATGTAAAAAAATCAGAGAAAAAAATAAAAATGTAGATGTAAAGTAGGAGCCATTTTTGTAAACGGAAAAAATGTAATCAATGACACCCATTTAGAAGGGTCGTATTTAGTAACTTTTAATGGCACTTCTATAATTAATAATGTAACCTACACTAATGTAGAAAATAAGATATTGGAATACATCACTGCTCGTAAACATACCGATTTTTTAGTAACCGAATATATAATGTCAAATAATTCGGAACTTTCATTCGATAATATTAACATACTAAATCCTTTTATTCATATCAAACAAACCCAAATACCAATTTCGTTAATATTGGTAATACTTACATTTCTATATTTAATGATTATGCTTATAATTAAATACAGAAGCAAACACATGTAGAAATTAATGAAGAAAATAATATACCCGAAAATGAAAATACCAATATTCCCGACAATGAAAACACCCTAGAAGAAAATATCATTGTCGAACTGACTAATCAATTACAGTCAATATACCCTTCAGTTCCAATGAATCGGGACGATTCAATTTAGGATGGGGGGAGTTATATAGCGCATTACTTAGGGCCACTTACCCGATTTATAAACAACTTTGAGCCCAGCCCAATTTCCAAATAATTCAGAATTGACTCCGAGATAAACCCGTAGTCAGCTATTTCATTCAACTACGCCTTCGAGTGGTTCTCACCCATATCATTTCACACTCCGCATTGAACGGATTCTGTAAACATCCTCAGTCGATATTCTAAACATCGGAGACCCAAAGCGACCCTCGAAGCTCGATAATGTAAACACCGATTTCCGGCAGAATCTTGATTTCAGATTTAATTGCCAAATTTCATCATCCTATTTTTCCGACTCTCTTGAGTCAATCTCTTAATCAATTTTTGAAGATAAAATCTCTTAAGCCGAGGTTTGATTATTAATCTTTCAGCCCAAGTGCGGCAGTCCGTTTTTGAGATCCGAAAGAATAAGAACAATAGAAGTGTATAAGTTATAAGATCGGAGCAGTGAAATATTCTAAGTGCAACCTATGAAATGTTAGAGATAAGTGATGTTAAATAAAAATAAATTTTTTTAACCAAATCACTAAGGAGAAATTTAATTTGCATGTCATTCGTACAAAAAATGAGCAACCGGTTTACAAAAAACCATACAAATATCGTCAAGCTTACGACCAAGAAGTCGATTCGCAAATGAGATATATGATACAACAGGGAATAATTCGAAAGTCAAATTCCCCTTATTGCTCACCCATTTGGATAGTACCTAAGAAAGGTGATGCATCTGGAACAAAAAAGTTCCGTATCGTAATTGACCATCGTAATTTAAATGAAATTACGGTAGATGACAAATACCCTATTTCGGTCATGGATGAAATATTGGACAAACTTGGTAGATGCCAATATTTTACCACTATTGACCTTGCAAAAGGTTTTCACCAAATACAAATGGATGAAAATTCTATTCCAAAGACAGCTTTTTCCACCAAAAATGGTCATTATGAATATACTCGAATGCCCTTTGGATAGAAAAATGCCCCTTTCAAAGGTGCATGAACAATCTCTTAGAAGATTTGATCTACAAGGATTGTGTGGTCTACATGGACGATATTATCGTGTACTCCACTTCATTGGGGGAACATGTATTATCTTTACGAAAGGTATTTGAAAAACGCGGGGAAATCTACGGAAATTTTCCCGTCCGGCAAGCGTTCGTTTTGCGCAGAGTAAGCCTCGGAAACGCAATACGGCAACTTGTCCGACGTGAATAGGCACGCAGGCAGCTTTGGCGTCCGCGTTGCGCAGAGAAAATGAACCTCGGAAACGCAACTCAGAAGCCTCACTGACCCGAAAGCCCCTCCGCGAAATGCACTAAATCTTATTAGCCTCTCCCTAACCTGAGCGTGAGCAGAAAAGGCCGGCGATAGTTTCCCGCGCTTTTCTCTAGTCTGGTAAACGTTCGTATTGCGTAGAGAAAAATAAACCTCTGAAACGCAATACGAGAACTTGCCCGACCTGGAGTAGCACGTGGGTAGCTTTGGTATCCGCGTTGCGTATAGATAATAAATCTCGGAAACGCAATACGGTAACCTAGCCGACCCGAAAAACACTCAGCGAAGTTCACTAAATTTTAGTAGCCAAGCTTATCGATACTGTTGGAACTTCGCCCCGACTGGCCAGCGGACTGATCTTGCTGATCAATACTGGTGACCTCGCGCGCGCCTTTTTGAAAACTAGGATTACTTAGGTTTTAGACTTAAATATATATTTGAGAAACTTAATAACTAATCAGGCCTTCAGTGGCTGTGACTTAAGATATGGCCTCCAATGGCTGAGATACTATAAAATATGGCCTCCAATGGCTGAGATACTATGAGATATGGCCTCCAATGGCTGAGATATTATGAGATGAGAGGCGCCTTTAAGCGTCCTCACGCCTTTTTAGGTCTTTGTGGATTTTATAGGAAATTTATCCCAAACTTTGCTAAAATAGCAAAACCAATAACAGCAAAGCTTAAAAAGGCGTAACTTTAAATATAAAAGATAATGATTATGTACAAGCGTTTGAAGAACTTAAACTTTTAATAATGTCCGATCCAATACTTATATACTCAAATTTCGAAAAACCATTTTCATTAACAACAGATGCAAGTAATTTTGCTATAGGAGCAGTATTATCGCAAAATCATAAACCAATCTGTTATGCCAGCAGAACTCTTAATGAACACGAAATTAATTATTCGGCAATAGAAAAAGAACTTTTAGCTATTGTCTGGGCCACCAAATATTTCAGGTCCTATCTTTTTGGCAGAAAATTTCTGATCCTAAGTGATCACATGCCTCTAGTTTGGCTCAATAATATTAAAGAACCTAATTTGAAATTACACCGCTGGAAAACCAAACTAAATGAGTTTGATTATGAAATAAAATATTTGCCCGGTAAAGAAAACCATTATCTAGAATAAGAATAGAGGAAGCCTATTTAGGAGAGACTTGCAGTAATTCAAATACAATAACAACAGTAGCTACAGTGCATAGTGCACCAGAAGATAACCAAAACCACATTTCAATAACAGAAAGACCACTGAATTATTATAACAGACAACTAGAATTTATAAGAGGAGACTTAAATGAAGTCGAAGTAATAAATTATTTTCATAAAACAAAAATTATAATAACAATTAATAATTGAATACTTTTCTAATAAGAAAAGCGTAAAATACTTTCCAATTGAAACAGACTTTTTAATTTTTCAAAAGGCATACGTTGAAATTATTTCCCCAGATAACTTAACTAAAACAATGAAAACTAATAGTAAATTAATAAATATTAACACCTACGCAGAATTTAAAGAAATTATTATTAAAACACACAGAGAACTATTACATCCAGGAATAGAAAAACAAACAGCACTTTTTAAAGAAAAATATTATATTCCCGATCACCAAAAATTAATTCCAAATTTTATTAATGAATGCGAAGTATGCAACATCGCAAAAGCAGAACACAGAAATACCAAATTAGATTTCGAAATAACACCAGAAATTTTTAATCCAAGAGAAAACAAGAGAGAACGCTATAGTCGGTTGCCCCGACTATCAGATACCCGTTACTAAGGTAAAGGGAGTGCGAGGGAGATGGAGATAGAAATTTTGATCACGCATAACTTTTTAACGAATGGTCCGATTTGAAAAATTTCTTCTACATTTCGATAGGTATTGATAAACACAATAAAACTGCATTTTTACTTTTCCGAAATATTTAAATTTTTAAAATCGTATACAAGCGATTGTGGGCGTTAAAGGGGGCGTGGCACCATTTTGAAACAAACTTGCGCTGCGTAGGAACTTCTAAAATCTACATGCAAAATGCCAATCTTCTAGCTTTTTTATAGTTTCCGAGATCTCAGCGTTCATACGGACAGACAGACAGACAGACAGACAGACAGACGGACAGACAGACGGACAGACGGACATGGCTAGATCAACTCGGCTAGTGATCCTGATCAAGAATATATATACTTTATAGGGTCGGAAACGATTCCTTCTAGCTGTTACATACTTTTGCACGAATACAATATACCCTTTTACTCTACGAGTAACGGGTATAAATATGTCATTGATTTTTATATGATAGATAATAAAAAATTTTGATCATGTTTAGACATTTATTCAAAATTTGCAACCTTCACATAAGTCAACAGTCGAGATTGGTTAGAAGCAAAAAGAGCATTAACTAAAGTTTTCAATGAAATGGGTAAACCAAACCAAATTAAAGCAGACTGTTACGATGATAATTTATGGTTCACAGTTTTAGTTATAATCAAACGCACTGGTTTATTTGATAATATTAATACGTTTATTTTGGTACTCCTTTTGTTTGCCGTCGTCTCTCGACTGCCGGCCTATATTCTTTTCTTGGCTTAGCTCTATGTTGCGCAGTCGGCGCTGTCGGTCAAGCCGGCAGCGACGCAACCGCCTTATTTATTAGCTTATGTTTATCTCTGAGAACGGTGCCCAGAGAGAGGGAATGGAATGTTATGTGCATACATGGATATATTTGTTGCAGTCGCCAAGCTGTGGGAATAAGCTGGGGCGACTTATCACTCGCTGATGGCGTGTGGTCATTACGGGTGCACTTGAAGAGTGCTGATCCTGCAGATTTGGCTAACATTGTTGCTGATGGTACAGTGTGTACTCTGTATGTATGCACACTACATCTCCCCCCTTTTAAAAAAATAACGTAATATATGAAATTATTTTATCATAATATATATATTTTTCTTAATTAAAACGAAGTCTTAAAAAAATTATATATTTTTGTTTTTTCTTCTTGTTTGTTTGTTTTTTTTTTTACTTTATGTTTTGACTTGATTTTTTTTGTTTAGTGCGAATATATATTTGTATATATGTATGATATTACAATGGTCATACTAAGTAGCAAAAATGGTTTATTTGAAAATATAAGAATATAAAATGTCAATTAGAAATGTAATAAAATTTGATTAAAATTATATAATTGTAGTTAAAAGCAAAATTACGAAATATAAATTGGAAATATAATTGGAAAATGTTGTTGTAATGTTCCTTCTTCTTCTTCTTTTTTTATACCCGTTTGGTTGATCAGGCCATACGAGATAACAAAGTATTTATACGTGAAAAATGTTAAGCCTATCCTTATGAACAACTAGTTTTTTATTTTTATCGCTCATTACTACTATGTTTTCATTTTCTTTTATTTATACCACTTTGTAAGGGCCTAAATATTTGTTATCTAATTTATGACCGGTTACATTTCTTAATAAAACCTGGACTCCTATCTCTAATTTAAAATCAATAGTGTTTTTGTCGTAATTAGATTTTTCTTTTTGTTTATTTTTATCTAGCACAATTCTTGCTCTTTTGTAAGCATTTTCTAGTCTAAATTTTGCTTCCTTAGTATAGTCATCTTTGTTATATAAAGGGTCTATTCTATCTGTTGAATTAAAAGATGTAGTTAAATTTGGATGTTTGCTAAAAACTAATTCATAGGGGCAATAGTTGGGTGTCATAGAAGGTGTTGTATTGAAACAATAGACGAAGTATTGTAGCCATATGTCCCAATCTGTTTATCAACGGATATATAGGATCGAATTTATTCGTTAAGTGTTCGGTGACTACGTTCTATTGTTCCTAATGTCTGGTGCGCTGTAGATGTTATGTTTTTTATACCAAGGTATTTACATAAATCTTCAATAATTCAATTTTTATATTCAGTTCTCATGTCCGATATGAACGTCTTTATTGGGCTGTACTTTAGAATACAATTTTCAAAAATAGCTTTAAATATTTCGTTAAGTCGCATATCAAAGTTACCGCGTATTCATTGCCCTGATCCGATTTTGGTAATGGACCTATCGTATCAACAATTACTCGTCAAATGCCATAGTTGGAGTCTCTGTTAAAGTTAATGGGGTTTTTGTGTGTTTAGTTATTTTCGATTTCTGGCATTTTGGACATGTCTTTACGTAGTTCGTTATGTCCCTAGACATGTTTTTCCAATAGTCTGTTGTCTTATTTTTGACAAGGTTTTGGCTATTCCGGTATGGCCGCCTTGTAGTGGATCGTCATGGTTTTCAGACAGTATAGCTTCTTTTTCTTTCTTATCTTTTATTATGGTCACTGGTTTAAATAGCGCTACTCTTAATTTTTTTAATATTTTATTGCCCATTTTTTTAAACGAATCAACTGAAATATTTTCAACGATTTTTTCACACAGTGCCATTTTAAGTTGGCGGCCTTGTATATACCGGCTTCTTTTTCAAGCCTTTGGAAAAATTGACCTAAATCAAATGTACCATTGGTATATAGATCGCTAACATTTATTCTTGCAATAACTTTTTTACCATGCTTAAAATAGCATTTGAAATTATTTATATGCAAGGTCACTACTTTCTTTACTTCGTCGTTGTTAAGGACGTCGTAAATTTTGGGCATAGAAGCTTTTTCAACACACTGCCTTTTTTTTTTTTTTTTTTTTTATTCATAAATTACATACATAGACAAAATAAATAAATATAAATATACATATGGTATCCAGACTTGCGGGACTGCCGTGAAGCATTGCTTCGCAAGGCTGGCAGGCCTGTTTAGGAACTCTCGTCCCTTATGCGTTCCAGCCGCCTCAGTTCCGTCGTGACTTCCGCAGCCAGACTGCATACAGCTGTCCAGTTATCCTGACTCTCCAGCATACTAGGAACAAGTCCCTCAACTGTGATCGGGATCCCCAGGATTTGTTTAGCTCTTCGGCGCTCTTCTCCGAACCTGACACATGTGGTTAGTGCGTGTTCGGCATTTTCCACTGTTCCGCAGGTATCGCAGATTGGGCTTGTCTCGTGGCCGAAGCAATGTAAATACTCCTTAAAGCATCCATGTCCGCTTAGCACCTGTGTCAGATGGAACGTTAGTTCGCCGTGTGGTCTGTTTACCCAAGCCGTTATATTGGGGATGAGTCGGTGCGTCCACCGGCCGGTTTCTGCCCTATCCCATCTTTGTTGTCAGTTTTCAAGGGACTTTGTTCTTGACCTTAGTTTTGCCAAGCGGTGGTCCGCCTGTGTGTCAGCTAATTTTCTCGCTTCAAAGTTCTCCTTAGCCTCAATAACTGCGAGCTCGACTGGTGTTATACCACTGATGACCAGAATGGCCTCTGTAGCGAATGTGCGGAAGGCGGAGGCTATTCTGTAGTCCGACTCTAAAACCCTTTATGAAGCTCTTTTTTGTTGTCGCCTCGGCCCATATTGGTGCTGCATACATGATGGACGACTTTGCTACGTTAAACAGTAGCTTCCTGCTCGTGGATTTTGGGCCTCTATGGTTAAGCATCATTCGGGACTCTGCCATCGTGACTCCGTTTGCCCTCTTATGAGTCGCCTGCAGGTGCTCCCTGTAGGACAGCCTGGTGTCCAGCATGACACCTAGGTATTTTATAGCCCTTTTCGTCTCCACTTGGGCTCCGCCCACAGTGATTCTTGCCGTTTCCACCTTTTTCCTGCTGCTGATGAGTACCGCCTCGGTTTTCTGCTCAGCCAGTTCAAGTCCTACGATTTGTAGCCACTCACTTATCATGCTGATTGCTGCGTTTGTAGAGCTTTCTACCTCAGCTATGGACTTTTTGACCACTATGACCGCGACGTCGTCCGCGAAGCCAACAACGTTTACGCCCTGCTGGAAATTTAGTCGCAGGATACCATCGTACATGGTGTTCCACAATAATGGGCCTAAGACGGACCCTTGTGGCACTCCTCCTGTGATTTTTTTAGCGTTGAGGTCCTTTGTCCGTGTCATAGTGGAGCCACCTGTCGCTCAGGTAGACGCTAACAATCGCCTGCAAGTACTTTGGGATGTTCAGCATCCCGAGTGAGGCCATTATTCTGCTCCAGGATGCCGAGTTGAATGCGTTTTTGATGTCCAGAGTTGCCACCAAACAGTATTGTTTGTTTCCTCCCAGCCACCTTTTGCCTTCTATGGCCTGCTTGGCTATGCGGTCCACGGCTTCTAGTGCATCCAGGGTTGAGCGAGCCTTTCTAAAGCCATACTGACTTTCTGAGAGCCCTCCGGCAACCTCTATTGCCTCTCCGAGTCATTCTGTCTGTACTGATTTCTTGTAGTGACTTGTAAAATTTGCTTTTGTATGTTTTTTAGTTCTTTGATGGTTATTCTAGATAACGCATCAGCAACCTAATTGTCTTTTCCTTTAATATACTCAACTATAAATTCGTATTCTTAAAAATCTAGTCTTATTCTTGTTAATTTAGAGTTTGGATTAACCATAGAAAAGAGGAATGTTAATGGTCTATGGTCTGTTTTAACTAGGAAATGTCGCCCATAAACGTAAGGTCTGAAATGGTTAATTGCCCAATGTATTGCTAGTAGTTCTTGTTCCGTTGTGCTTTTATTTGATTCTCCTTTAGTAAATAATCTCGATGCATAAGATACAGGAAGCTGTATGCCATTATGTTCTTGGGTAAGGACTGCTCCGCAAGCTTGCTTACTTGCGTCAGTGATTATGCAAAATTCTTTAGAGAAATCGGGGTATTGAAGTAGTGTTAGACTCATTAATTTTTTCTTTAAGTAATCAAAAGCACTTTGACACTCTGTTGTCCATTCGAATTTAACACCTTTTTTGCATAATTTAGTTATGTGACGGGAATAATCTGCAAAGTTTTTAATGAATCGACGATAATAATTGCAAAATGCAACAAATCTGCGGGCGCTATCAGCTTCCGTGGGGACTGGGTATTTTTCAATGACTTCATATTTTTTGTCATCTGGCATTATACCTTGATCTGTACACTTGTGACCAAGAAAAGTCACTTCATGCATGAAAAATGAGCATTTCTCTGGATGTAGTTTAAGATTATTTTTTCTGCAAAGTTCAAAGACGTTTGTTAAGTTTTTCAACATATGATTTTATGAACATCCTACAACTATTAGGTCGTCCATGTAGAGGAATGTCTGGGATGGCTCCAAGCCGGAAAATGCAATTGTCATCATACGCTGGAAAGAATTTGGGGCTATTTTTAAACCATAAGGTAATCGTGTAAAACGATAAGAGCCATAGCTCGTTGAAAATGAAGTTATATTTCTGGACGATTCCTCTAATTCAATTTGGTGGAAGCCAGACATAAGATCTAAACAAGAGGAATACTTTGCTCGGCCCAATCGATCAAGTATGTCATCGATTCTAGGTAGTGGCAATTTGTCTGCTAAAAGTTTTTTATTAATTTGACGATAATCAATTACTAAACGCCATCTTTTCTCCTTTGAGTCAGGTAATGATTTTTTTGGAACAAGTAACAGAGGGCTATTATATTCTGATACTGAGGGCTCTACTATTTTATTTTTTATAAGATTGTCCACTTCCTTAGTTATTTCCTCTTTGTGACATTGTGGACTTCTATAGTTTTTTATATACACGGGTTCATTATCTTTTACTCTTAATTTTTGCTTGTAGAAATTGTTAGTAGATATCGGTTCGGTTTCAAGACCGAATATGTCACTATATTTTGAACAAAGATTTGTTAAATTGAGTCGGCAAATTTTGTTTTAGTTTATTGATGACTTTTTCGTTTCTATTTGTGCCATGTAAATTGACAATATTAAAGTTGTCGATGGATTCGTGTTTAATGTTTTTAATGTTTACTATTTTGTTCTCATTTGTAGTGTTTAAAATTCGGACGAATGTGGTTTGGGGATCTGAAATTGTATTTCCTATGAAAATACCATCTTCAATTTCTTGATTTGGTATTAGGAGGGTTTAATTACTTTCGGTTAAATTTAATTACTTCGGAGCGGGCTGGAATAATTATTTCGTTAGTTTCTATGTTATGAAGGATTGGAATTTTTATCGGAAATTTTAAATTATCATTCATTTATTATACGTAAAATGAAAAGGTCATTATCTTGATTGAAGTCCAATATACAATTAAATTTCTTTATGAAGTCTATTCCAATTATTCCGTCTACCGGTATTGAAAAGTTATGGGGAACTATATGAAAGTTATGTGGTATTGTATAATTGCTTGTTCTTAATTCAATAAATGATAGTTCTATTGTAGTTATTGAGCCTTTGCCTATTCCTGATATTTGTATAATGTTATTGAAGTCCGTATCAATGAAGTTGTCGGAATTTTCTTTAATGAGAGAAATATCCGCTCCGGTGTCTATCAAAAAGGTGAGTGATTTTTGTGTAAGTTCATGTTTTACTTATACGAATATATTTAAATTAAGAGTAATAGAGTGAACCTTGTTGTTTTTTATTGTTGACTTCTTAAGGGAGCTTCCTCGTTTTCCGATTTAGTTTGAGCCATTCTTACAGTATTATTTCTGCCATTTTGATTGGTGTAGTTTGTGTTGTTGCCTCCATTACCAAGGTTTTGGCCCCGATAGTTTCCTTGGCCTCTGTTATTGTAATTATTATCAAAATGATTATAGTTATTATAATTATTTTGTTAATATCCGCGGCCATAGCCTCTTCCTCTATAGTTTCCTCTATAGATATTATCACGGAAGTAATGATTTTTATTTGTATAAAATATGTTGTTTGCATTTCCTGTCATTTCCGTGCTGCAATGAATATATTTTGTAACAGCTTCAATCATTGTTTTGAATGTGCCAGCTTCCAGAATGGTTTTTAATTTTACGTTTTCACAATTTTTTATCATTGTAGAAATGGCTTCTTCTGTGCTAAACCTGTCTGCATGTACGGCACTTAATCCCTCGTCAAGGTAAGAAGCTTCCAATAGTTTCCGTTTTTCCCTTTTGGTGTATGTTTAATAATTTCGCTTTTACAACGTCAGAAGAATCGCCCACTATAGTGGCCTGGAGTTTACTGATTATGTTATTAATAGTTGTTTTGTTTTGTACTTTGTACAATGTTGATCCAACTATTTTGGATTTGATTACCTCAACAGCTATGTTTTCGTATGGTCCCTTGGTAAGGTTGACCAATTTCAATGCTGTTAAGAATCTTGCAGGTGTATTTTTTTTCCATCGAACTCTGGAGTTGCAGAGCTAATTTCCTTCATGTATGCTCCATATTGATTATATTATTTTCCAAATTTTCGTATGATATATTTTCTTCGGAGTCCGAGTTTTCCTGATTTGACAGTTCGGCCAGCGTTAATACCGCTGGAATAGTCAGGTTGTGTATGTCCTCGTTTTTTGGGAATTCGGTTTCTTTGTTTGTTTCGACTAAATCTTCCGTATCGGAATCTTTATCTTCTATTTCTTCTGATTTCAATTCCTCCTCAAATGTTAATGGTGTATTAAGGATAGATGGAATTAAAAATTATATTTTTAAGATTGTTTTTAAATTTAGATAATAATTTTGAAATATCTGTCTAGTGTTTACTGGATAATATATCTCTGTGTTCGTAAATTATAAGGCGTGCTTCATTAAAGCTGTCTACTAGAACTTTAGCGTGTTTTTGTATGGTTGTTCCCTGAACATTTCGGTTTTGCGAAAGACATTTGTATGACATGTCGAAATTTGTTCTTATTTATTTTAATATATCAGAAATAGTTTTCCAATCCATTAGGCTTTATTTCATAATAATTTTAAAGATTATTATATTGCCAAGCAATGAATTTTTGTCAATGACGGAAAAAACCTTTCAGTTTTGTATTGTTGATAATACTATAGCTTTTTGTGTATTATTACAATGTATTAATGGGGAATTACTTAGATTGAATTTTTCCATATTTTCAATTTCTAGTTCATACACTGAGATGGGGTTCCAAAGTGTTTCGAAGATCTTACTCTATAATCGAACATGGGTTCCCTTTCCCGTGTTTTTTCTATACATCTGTTTGTATCCATAATAAAGAACAGATTTGTAAATTAAATTTTATTTATTTTTCTTTACTAGTCTTTTTGGGGCTTTGTGTGTTTGCATGTGCATTCACAGTATGGTTAGAATAAAGGGCCTGGGCAGTCTGCAGGGCATTCCTTTTTAAGAACTGGCAAAAATTTCGATTTGGAGGAGATTTTTTGTCAACAGTTTCCCCGATGATTTCAATATTTTTGTAACATTGTTCAGGTTCTTGATTTTTCTGTAGTTTAGTGCTTACAAATTTTTTTAAGGAGTCTAGCTCTGCGTGAAGTTCACATGCTTGTTCCCATGATGTATTATCACTGGCTGCTAATTCATTTCGAATGGCGGCTATTTATACCCGTTACTCGTAGAGTAAAAGGGTATATTGTATTCGTGCAAAAGTATGTAACAGCTAGAAGGAAGCGTTTCCGACCCTATAAAGTATATTTATTCTTGATCAGGGTGCAGACGGTATTATAATTTCAGTCAAAAGTTTGCAACGCAGTGAAGGAGACATTTCCGACCCTATAAAATATATATATTCTTGATCAGCATCACCAGGAGAGTCGATCTAGCCATTTCCGTCTGTCCGTCCGTCTGTCCGTCCGTCTGTCCGTCCGTCTGTCCGTCCGTCTGTCCGTCCGTCCGTTTCTACGCAAACTAGTCCCTCAGTTTTAAAGCTATCTGCTTGAAACTTTCCCAAAAGTTGTCTTTCTATTGCAGGTAGTATATAAGTCGGAACGAGCCGGATCGGGCGACTATATCATATAGCTGCCATATAACTGAACGATCGTTAGGAAGTTAGGAAGTTGGGATATGTTTTAAAGCTATCTGCTTGAAACTTTCCCAAAAGTTGTCTTTCTATTGCAGGTAGTATATAAGTCGGAACGAGCCGGATCGGGCGACTATATCATATAGCTGCCATATAACTGAACGATCGTTAGGAAGTTAGGAAGTTGGGATATTCTATGGGTTTTATTTTTGGCCAATCAATCCAACCTACCGAATTTCATAAGGATCGGACGACTATATCCTATAGCCGCCATATAACTGATTGATCGGAAATGCCATAACTTTGGTGTTTGTAAAGTTAGGAAAATACCAAATTTCATGAGGATCGGCCGACTATATCCTATAGCTGCCATATAACTGAACGATTGAAAGGAACTGCCATAACTTTGGTGTTTTTAAAGTTAGGAAGTTGGGATTATAAAGAACAGAGTTTTATGAGTATTAAGAATGCATCATATGAATAATTTTGGAGAATATAATGTACAATGTTCTGCAAGGGTCTATCAACTTCGGCTCCGCCCGAACTTAGCTTTCCTTTCTTGTTATTTTTTTGATGTTCCGGGCCCTTTGGACTCGGGCGGTACCGGTGCTGGTCCTCGCACAGGCTATTTCTTTTTGTTTTTGATGATTTGAATTATTATTATACCCGTTACTCGTAGAGTAAAAGGGTATATTGTATTCGTGCTAAAGTATGTAACAGCTAGAAGGAGGCGTTTCCGACCGTATAAAGTATATATATTCTTGATCAGGGTCACTAGCCGAGTCGATATAGCCATGTCCGTCTGTCCGTCTGTCTGTCCGTCCGTATGAACGCTGAGATCTCGGAAACTATAAAAGCTAGAAGATTGGCATTTTGCATGTAGATTTTAGAAGTTCCTACGCAGCGCAAGTTTGTTTCAAAATGGTGCCACGCCCCCTTTAACGCCCACAATCGCTTGTATACGATTTTAAAAATTTAAATATTTCGGAAAAGTAAAAATGCAGTTTTATTGTGTTTATCAATACCTATCGAAATTTAGAAGAAATTTTTCAAATCGGACCATTCGTTAAAAAGTTATGCGTGATCAAAGTTTCTATCTCCATCTCCCTCGCACTCCCTTTACCTGAGTAACGGGTATCTGATAGTCGGGGCACCCGACTATAGCGTTCTCTCTTGTTTTTTTTTTAGATATTCCTGGCCCTTTTGACTCGGGCGGTGCCGGTGCTGGTCATCGCACAAGCTATTTTATTTGATGTGTCGCAGGATAAAAGAAGGGTTTCAGTCCGTTTTCATAACCATTTTCTTCAATTTTTGTTTATGATTTTTTCTTCTCTTTTTTTTCTTTAGTAATAGTGTTTTTATTTGTAATAATTTTTTTTGTTGTTTATTTTTCATCACTTTTTAATGTTACGATGATAATTTATGGTTCACAATTTTTTAGTTATAATCAAACGCACTGGTTTATTTGAAAACATTACTAAATTATTTAAAATATTAATATTTTCGTACTCCTTTTGTTTGACGTCGTCTCTCGACTGCCGGCCTATATTCTTTTCTTGGCTTAGCTCTATGTTGCGCAGTCGGCGCTGTCGGTCAAGCCGGCAGCGACGCAACCGCCTTATTTATTAGCTTATGTTTATCTCTGAGAACGGTGCCCAGAGAGGGGGAATGGAATGTTATGTGCATACATGGATATATTTGTTGCAGTCGCCAAGCTGTGGGAATAAGCTGGCGCGACTTATCACTCGCTGATGGCGTGTTTGGTCAAATTACGTTTGCACTTGAAGAGTGCTGATCCTGCAGATTTGGCTTACATTGTTGCCGATGGTACAGTGTGTACTCTGTATGTATGCACACTACAAGACAAAGATTGAGCTTTTATGTGTGCAGCATTGCAACGTTGGTTAATATCTGAAGATGTTGTTATTAATATAACAACAAGCAAAAATGGAATTTCTGACGTTGAGAGATTTCATAAAACGGTAAATGAAAAGTTAAGAATCATAAGCAGTGAAACAGACATAGAAAATAAGCTAACCAAATTTGAAACTATTCTTTATGTCTATAATCATAAAACAAAACATAACACGACAGGCAGAACTCCTGCAGATATTTTAATTTTCGCTGGATTTCCAAAATATAATACACAGTCAAATAAAATCAATAAAATAGAAAAACTAAATGAATCACGAAATAAATTTGAATTTGATACTAGATATCGACCAGCTCCACTAGTAAAATCATAAACCACTAATCCGTTTAAAAAGACAAGAAAAATCACAAAATTAGATGATAATCATTACGAAGAAGTTAACAGAAGAAGAAAAATAATACATTATAAGTATAATATATATAATATAAGAAAGCAAAGAAAATTAACGAATTATACAGAGCCAAATATTATAATTACTTGGAACTTACCGAAAACTATTTTAAACAAAACATGTATAAATCAAGCAATAGTTGTCGAAAGAAATAAAATCGTAAAAGCATTTAATTGTTCTGTACAAATCGAAGAAATCTTAATAACAAATACTATAATGGATTACACACAAACTATTTATGTAAACAATAATGTAACAATGATAGAACCACTGTCAATAATTGAAGCAAAAGATATAATAAGAATACATACAAGAAAAAATAACACATTTCAAATTATAATACTATTTTAATTGTAATAATTATAATTTTAATTCTTTACTTCATCTATAAATTTAAGAGTATTCCGAGAAACATTGTAATTAAATATACAAATTAAAACAAAAGCAATACTCTTTTTTTTTTTTTATTTTTTTTTTATTAATATATGCTTTATTTATTGAATCTTCTCTATATGAGACTAACAATAAGTATATCAAATCTTAAGAATATAACTTAACTTACAGTCATGTAGACTGAATTTAGACTAACGGGCCCTAATATTTATTGCTGGGCTGGTAGATCGTTACGATGCAGACGAGTTCTGTTCGAAACCCGTCTTAGGTTCCTTGCGAGATTATTTGGGTGCAGTGTAAGCTTGTTATGGTAGGCCGCTTTCTGCTTTGCTATTTCATCTTTGACCGGTGGTATGCCCAGATCCCTGTGGATGTTTTCGTTCCGAACATACCATGGGGCCCCAGTGATTGTTCGCAGGATTTTTGAGCGCTGTATGATGTCAACGTTGCTGTTGCTTGCGTTCCACCAGAGCTGGGAGCCGTAGGTCGAAATGGGCTTATGGGTGGAGTTGTAGAGAAGAACTTTAAAGTCCAGACACAGGGGTAATCGAGTATTTATAATACAGTGTACTTTCTTGCATTCAATGTGCCTCCGCCAGGTTAGGCGTCTGTCTAGGTGGACGCCGAGATATGTTACATCGCTGGCTTGGGGAATCTGCGTACTATTCAAAGTTAGCGGGGGGCACGATTGTATGTTAAGGGTAAACGTTATATGTTTACACTTTTGTTCATTAATTTTGATTCGCCAATCTGATAGCCACTTTTCAACTACCACCAAATGATCAGCCAGTTGAGCTGTTGCTCTAGTTGGGCATATCGAGCGGCTCAGGATTGCGGTGTCGTCAGCAAATGTGGACGTAGTCAGCCTCTCGTTCGTAGGGATGTCTGCTGTGTATAGGACAAACAGGGTAGGGCCCAGGGCTTCAATGATTTACTCGTTGGATGTCGTTGTATTGCATCTAACCTCAAAGACTCTGTGGTAGAGGTACGACATAAGTAACTTATGAGTGTTTTCTGGCAGTAATGTTATGATTTTATGCATAAGGCCTTCAAGCCACACTCGGTCGAATGCCTGAGAGACGTCGAGGAATATCGCACTACAATATTCCCGATGTTCGAAGGCTCTACGAATTTCTGAAGTTATCCGATTGACTTGCTCGATGGTTCCGTGATTTTCACGAAACCCGAATTGATGTGCCGGGATTAAGTTTTGTTGTCTTAAATATGGTGTAATGCGCGTGAGCAGCCACTGCGCAGTTTGGAAGTTCAATTATCATTTTTGGGGTTATTAGGTCGCCCCCTGGAGCCTTTTTCGGTTTTATTTGCTTCCTAATGTCGTTAGCAATTTCAGGTGCTTGAAACAAAATCGGGTTAATTGCAATTTCAGAGCTAAGCGGCGGTAGCTGAAGAGAGTTTGTGGCGGCGTTCGGCTGAAATACATTTCGTAGGTGTAAAGCAAAAAACAATACTAAGAACCCAGAAAATCTAACAGAATTAAACAATATTGCACCAAATGAAAATACCCTACAATTAAACGAAAATACTACACAAACTAATATACCCACTCACATATACCCTAATATATCCGCCTGAGGACCGGCTCTTTTCTAATGGATGGGGAAGTAACATACCCCCACCCACATATCTACCACATAAAGTAACATACTCACACCCACATATCTACCACATAAACATATTTACATTACGCATTTGTCACACCCAAAATCATCGACTCCCAAGAGTCGCCAATTAATATAAACATCCTCTTGAGTTATAAACAATTGAAAGAACCCCAAATTGTCGGCTCCCACGACTGACAACTTAATGTAAACATCCTCTTGCAGTAGAAACAAATGTTCCCAAACTCCAAAAAGCTTTTATCCCCCAATACTGTAAAATTGCAGACGCAGCTCAAACCTAGATCGCTCTCATTTGCGCTCATTTTGGACACTCTCAATTTATCAATAAAGTTCTTTCTCCCAATCAAAGGTTTGATAAGCGCCAGCTTAGTTAATAAGTTTGAGTTTTAAGTTGAATCTTGTAAGGAGCAGTCCTATCTCTCCCAGTTCGCGTATACACCATTCTGATAAATAGAAATTATATTTTTTTCAAAGTGTTAAATCCCGAATTTGTTATTATATATATATCTCCATCTCTTTTCCACCCCCTGAATCTGCTTTATGATTGTCACTTTTTTCTTCGAAATACCTTTAAAAAAAATAATTAAAGTTTGTATAACTATATTTTCGCAAACCCAATACCAAATAGTAAACCTTTTAATCGCTTTTTCATCACCAAAAATTCATCACTGCTGATGATTAATCGATGAATCTTCATACAAATTAGTGATGAATTTTATATTGGCATGTCTTATGAGTTGATCAGTGAAAAATTCATCACCCTTTAATTAGTAATTCATCACTCTTTTTTTAGTTTTTCATAACTCTTTAATCGGTAATTCATCACTCTTTAAACAGCATTTACTGATGAACATGAAATAGTGATTCAAATGAGATGAAATAGTGATTAACGAGTGATGAATTACTAATCACTGATCATCACTCTTTAATCAGTAATTCATTACTGATTAATTCATCCCTCTTTAATCAGTAATTCATCACTCTTTAATCACTATTTCATCGCATGTTCATCAGTAAATGCTGTTTAAAGAGTGATGAATTTATCACATTTTTATCGTTAATCACTATTTCATCGCATTTTAGTCACTATTTCATCGCATGGACATCAGTAAATTCTGTGTAAAAGAGTGATGAAAAACTGAAAAAAGAGTGATTAATCTCATATCCCAAAAGACATTATAAAACTTCAATATTCAAAATTTAGCCTTACCCAAATGAATTTAATGACATATTAACAGAACCTTTAGAAGACAAATATTATTTTAAAAAATAATCAAATATTATCATTTAACACAAAAGAAAGAGTTACAAATAAATGCATTATAGGAATATTAAACCAAGACTATGCCGAATGTAAATACACAAAAATGTATAAAAAATATGAAACAAATTATATAGAGCCAAATATTATAATTACTTGGAACTTACCGAAAACTATTTTAAACAAAACATGTATAAATCAAGCAATAGTTGTTGAAGGAAATAAAATCGTAAAAGCATTTAATTGTTCTGTACAAATCGAAGAAATCTTCATAACAAATACTATAATGGATTACACACAAACTATTTATGTAAACAATAATGTAACAATGATAGAACCACAGTCAATAATTGAAGCAAAAGATATAATAAGAATACATACAAGAAAAAATAACACATTTCAAATTATAATACTTACTATTTTAATTGTAATAATTATAATTTTAATTCTTTACTTCATCTATAAATTTAAGAGAATTCCGAGAAACATTGTAATTAAATATAAAAATCAAAACAAAAACAATACTTTATTTATTTTTTTTTTTTTATTAATATATGCTTTATTTATTGAATCTTCTCTATATGAGACTAACAATAAGTATAACAAATCTTAAGAATATAACTTAACTTACAGTCATGTAGACTGAATTTAGACTAACGGGCCCTAATATTTATTGCTGGGCTGGTAGATCGTTACGATGCAGACGAGTTCTGTTCGAAACCCGTCTTAGGTTCCTTGCAGTGTAAGCTTGTTATGGTAGGCCGCTTTCTGCTTTGCTATTTCAGTTTTGACCGGTGGTATGCCCAGATCCCTGTGGATGTTTTCGTTCCGAACATACCATGGTGCCCCAGTGATTGTTCGCAGGATTTTTGATTGCTGTTGCTCGCGTTCCCCCAGAGCTTATGAAATTTGGGAGGTCGGATTAATTAATTAATTTTAATAATTAATTTTGGTCAAAAGTGTGCAACGCAGTGAAGGAGACATCTCCGACCCTATAAAGTATATATATTCTTGATCAGGATCACCTCCTGAGTTGATATAGCCATGTCCGTCTGTCCGCCTGTCTCTTTCTACGCAAACTAGTCTCTCAGTTTTAAAGCTATCGAATTGAAACCTTGTGACGCTCCAGAGCGCACAATA
The DNA here is from genome assembly GCA_036346975.1 of Drosophila prolongata. Classification (NCBI taxonomy): domain Eukaryota; kingdom Metazoa; phylum Arthropoda; class Insecta; order Diptera; family Drosophilidae; genus Drosophila; species Drosophila prolongata. The sequence goes on from JAYMZC010000319.1 coordinate 135,754, forward strand.
TAAATAAATATATAAAATAAGCTTAGGTTAAGAGAGATAAAAAGCATGAAGCGACAACATAGTACATAGGGAATAGGATTAATATAATAATAAGATTAGTTTAAGAGAATAAAAAACCTGAAACGAATTCAAAGTCAAATAAGAAGGCGGGCGCGCTGGGCATACTGATCCACGATCACCGGGTCACACTGACCCAAGATTACCTGGTCACACTGACCCATGATCAGCTGGTCACACGCTCTAAGCCGTATGACCAGGGATTTTGACGTGGTGCGGGCACACTTATTCACGCCAACGGGTATAAAAGGGCACCGGTTGCCCAGTTCAAGTCACTCTGCAACCGACAGCGATCGGAGAAGGTGAGCCTTACGCATTGGTGTGAGCAACCTCTCTGGGAGTTACTTGTGGAGTCTTTTGGGATAGGGTCTAGTACCCCGTCCAAATATATTGTAGTTAGCGAAACATCCTTGTCTTAAATTCTGTAAAATTTAAGTAAATAAACACAACCCCCTTCAATTTCACCGAACCCCGCTCGTGTCATACTCTGGGAACGTTACATGGCGCCCGAGCAGGTTAAAGTGGTTGCAAAGAGGAGACGCCGGTAGAGAGTTATGTCGACCTGGGTGTACCTAGCATCAAAGGCGGATCTGATCGAGTACGCGGAGGAATTTGGATTGGACGCAACTGGAAAAGCGGATGAATTAAGACAGAGAATAGCATCATTTGTAAAGAACCCAGACCACACAGAGGAGATCAGGCGGAAGCTTGGCGAGCTAGCGGAGAAACACAGCAAGGAGAAAGGGTTGACGGAGCAAAACAAGTCACCGACAGAGGAACTAAGCGAGGTAGCAAACCAGATAAACCTCCTGGTGAAACAATTTAAATCACCAACGCGGTCGGAAGGTAAGACATCAGACATGCCGGATAAAAAGGAACGGAAAATGGAAGTGGAAACCATAGACCGAGTGCGGAGCTGGGGGATACGCTACCAAGGAACCACCAATCCTTTAGAATTCCTCAGCAAGATGGAGGAGTGGGCCAAAGGCTACGGGATAGACGAAGACGCTCTGATTCAAACTATGCCCTTCATCCTGGAAGGGGTAGCAATAGACTGGTGGAATACCACACCGAGTGAGATAAATACTTGGAAGGAACTCAAGGAAGAACTGTTGGAATATTTCCTACCACCCAGATACCAGGAACAGGTGGAGACACAAATTGCACAGCTAATATCGGCCAGACCAGCGGGTACCGGAGTGCGGGTACGGACAGCGCCAACCCGCCTCAAACCACCGACGTGCCGACTAGTGGAGCACGACAACCGAGGCAGGAGCACGAAGGATGACCGACCGGCACCCCAACCACCGGCGCAACCCTCGACGGCACGACCCATAGGGGGAAGACAAAGAGTGGCACACACCCCGAGAAGACTGCCTGGAGCAGAAGTCGGCGGACACCAACTGGTGCCAAGGATGGGGAAAGTGCGGACGCCGTCGCCGGATAGGACATCCTGGAGCTACACCCCGATCCTGCTACATACGACCAGCCAAGTTCTGAGGTACTCCACGGCCCACCGCTTCCAGCAGCAGCACAACAGCAGGAACAGCCGGAAATGTTCACCAATGAGATGGGGTGGACAGTACCGGCTGATGCAACGATGTCGGCCAGGGCAGTGAACGAGATAAAGGAACGCTGGGGGCAGAAACGGAAGGGGCAGCAGCAGACCATCCTAGTAAAGGATGAAGAGAAGTCGTGGAAGGTCAAGAGGTTAAGAGACATAAAAAGCATGAAGCGACAACATAGTACATAGGGAATAGGATTAATATAATAATAAGATTAGTTTAAGAGAATAAAAAACCTGAAACGAATTCAAATTCAAATAAGAAGGCGGGCGCGCCAATAGAAATAGCTGGGCATACTGATCCACGATCACCGGGTCACACTGACCCAAGATCACACGCTCTAAGCCGTATGACCAGGGATTTTGACGTGGTGCGGGCACACTTATTCACGCCAACGGGTATAAAAAGGGCACCGGTTGCCCAGTTCAAGTCACTCTGCAACCGACAGCGATCGGAGAAGGTGAGCCTTACGCATTGGTGTGAGCAACCTCTCTGGGAGTTACTTGTGGAGTCTTTTGGGATAGGGTCTAGTACCCCGTCCAAATATATTGTAGTTAGCGAAACCCCCTTCCCCTCCTCTACCCACTCTCCGAAAGACCGGCCGTCATCAGTGCCAGCCGATCTTTGGGGTTCCACCACCCACCCATCCACCCACCACTAACCGACTCGGAGCGACGAAGCCGCCATCAGTGGCAGAGGACTCTAAGCTCGAGCCATCCCTCGGTTCACCGAGTCGCCCACCCGCTCGGGTTTCTTTCCCCCCCCTCGTCTCACCGAACTCACCTTCGTAGACCCACAGTGGGGTGCGACTCGTCTCACAACCTGGAAGACCTCAGTGGTCTCCACACTCTCTCTCTCCTAACCTGGAAGACCTAAGGGGCCTCCAAAACTCTCTCGCCTAACCTGGAAGACCTAAGTGGCCTCCAAAACTCTCTCGCCTAACCTGGAAGACCTAAGTGGCCTCCAAACCCTCTCTCACACACGGAGATATCAGGGATATCTCGGGGGGGAATTATCTATTCTTTTGTTTGAATACATAAATGCTTACATAAATGCTCTGTGTATATTCTAGCATAGTATTTGAAAGTATGAATTCATCTAGTTGTACTGAACAATTAAGAATTTTAATAAAGTTATTACCAAAGATAGAAATTTCTTTATTAAGGGGTTATCCGGGACTTGGAGCACGAAAAAAAGCCTATTTTCGTGAATTTTTTTTAAAGATCTTACGACAAATTCACAAATTTCATTTATTGTACATTAATGATTATGGTTTGACCAACATTGTGTAAAAATTTGAACCAAAAATTTTTAAAATTGAGCCGTTGAGGCAGGCTTGAACTTGACCTCATAAAAAATTGTGTCCTTGCGGTAGGCAAAATATCTCCGCCAATTTTTATCTGAAATCAAAAAACCAAAATTATTCTGATAGTGAATGTGTCTCGCTTGTCCTCTACGAGCCATTTTTTTTTTAAATTAAAAATTAAATGTTTTGTAGCGCTTTTCATAAAAGTGTCATTTTTTACGTAAATTTTGGCCATATTTTGGCTTATAAAATGAGTTGTAATTAAAAATTAAAAAAATCCCTCCGTTAAGGACAAGAGAATTATGTCTAAAAGAAGTGTGCAAAAGCAGAAGTCGATCGGTGCAATAGTTTTTGAGAAATCGTGACTACCGACTTCAAAAAAGTGGTTTTGAGAAAAACGCGTTTAAAGTGCCGCATCTGCCCGACGCCAGAGCCCGAATGGCCCGTTGTGACGTTCGACGCGCTGGGCTTTAAATTTCCCCCATTCCTACAGTTTTGCTTCGATCGATTTGAAATTTTCAGACAACATTCCTGAAACTTTGTTCTATTATATAAAAAAGTTTGAAAAAAATGAATTTTTTTGAAGTGTCAAGACCCGGATAACCCCTTAATACAATTTTGATTTAAAAGTGTTTTAGGGATATTCCACGTAAATAATATATTTGGTTCAAAGTAATTCATTTGGAAATTTTTATGTGTTTTAGTATATTTGCAACTTGTGCAAGAATTATGCCATTTATACATTCGTCAAATACTACTTTTCCTGTTTCTTTATAAAATACTTTTTCTTCGTGAAGGTAATATTTTTCAAATATGTTTTCTGTCAGAATGGTATTATTATTATCTGGATACGGAATTATTTCAAAAATTGGTGCTTTAATGATATCTGTAGGAATGTGGGAAATTATTAAAATTTAATTTGTGTCTGTTTTAAGCCAAGTGGAAGTTTTAATTTTCAACAATTTCTCAGAACTTATTTTAGTTAAATCATCATGTTTTAATAATTTCGGATTAAATATACCAAGTCGTGTCAACTGCATTCCTAGCTCAATATCTTGTATATATTCTGTAAAGTGTTGTAAATTAAATATTACGACACTAGCTTGTTCTTCTCTTTCGTCATCTTCTTTTAACTTATTAATTACTTCGATACCATTATTTATTACATCAATAATCATGTTTAAATCTGTATTTTGTATAATATTTAATTTAGATTTATAATGAGTTATTTTCCTGCCTCTATTTGTTTCTTCAAAATGTTTTTCATCTATCTGTCTCAAATTCCCTGTTTTCTTAAATGGGTTTGTAGTTTTTGATTTTACTAGTGGTGATTGTTTAAATCGTGTGTCTATTTCAAAATCATGTCGTTTCTCATTTAGTCTAAGTAGCCTCCAAACCCTCTCTCACACACGGAGATATCAGGGATATCTCGGGGGGGAATTATCTAGAGGTAAAGGGACGCATACAGAGGGACATATTCTCCGGCGCAAACAGGAAGCCGTTGCTATCGGGTCCAACCACCGAGGGGCATACTTTCCGGCGCAGATAGCCGTATTCTTTCTTTCTCATCTACAGGACGCCAGCCGCTGCGCAACTACCGAAGGACGATCAGTAGCCGCCCACGACCGCACTCGACGACACCGCCGAAGACGGAACCAGCCGCGCCGCTCTATCCTTGTCTTAAACTCTGTAAAATTTAAGTAAATCAACACAACCCCCTTCAATTTCACCGAACCCCGCTCGTGTCATACTCTGGGAACCGGGTCAAACTCTTACAGCAACCACTCCTGACATAAATAAATGTTGGAACGAACTCCTGGACACCGTTGAACTACCCCAGCATAGCAGGAACGTTACAACTTTGCACACACCCTTCTTTCCTTTGCACGCAGTATATATGTTGGAACGGCCGGGATCGGCCGACTATATCCTATAGCTGCCATATAACTGATTGATCGAAAATGCCATATTTTAGTGTTTGTAAAGTTAGGAAGTTGGAATTTTCTACGGGTTTTATGTTTGGCCAATCAATCCGACCTAGCGAATTTCATAAGGATCGGCCGACTATACGCTATAGCTGCCATATAACTGATTGATCGGAAATGCCATAACTTTGGTGTTTGTAATGTTGGATTGGGATTTTTTAAGAGTAGTCAGAATGCATCATATGAATAATTTTGGAGAATATAATTTACAGAATATTCGGCTCCGCCCGAAGTTATCTTTCCTTCTTGTTTTTTTGTTATTTTAGGAATTTTTTATTTTTTACATTCTCATTTACTGCTAATGTTAAAGCCTTAGCACGCCTCGAATTTGTTTATTTTATTTTTTATTTTGCCGATATCTCGACCATAAAAATTAATTTAAAAAAAAAAATAGTTTTGTATTAAACCAGGCAATTTTTTGAGTTGGAAAAATAATTAAGTTTTACAACATAAGGACTCTTATTTTGCATTTAAAGTGATACTCTGTTCCTTGCCATATAGGGGGAAACAAGACTTAATTGTTTTTGCTACCCTTAGCTGCATATGTAACGGGGGAACCGTTTTCAAGTGCAAGCGGGGATTTTTCGCTGCAAGATATACAAAATAGTTATTTAAATATCCCACGGGTGGTCCCTCGCAGTTGCAGCTTATCCAGGGTGGTGGGGGTGGCAAGGTCCGCCGCTGTGGTAGTTGGCCGGCTGGTCGAAGAATTCTCCAAGATGAATTACGAAGATTACGTTGGAAGGGTGACTGCCCTTCTTTACCTGCTGGCCTAGGGACTCAGACAGTTTTTCAGTAATACGAATTTAACGACGGTTGTCGGAGTTTAATTTGTATGAGCGACAGCTCTTTATTCATATAAAGTCAAATAAATCTAAACTGAAACTTAAAGCTAACAAAAAAAAGACTCATAGCGGCCACTCCAATGGGTAGTGTTTGCCGGCTATGCACGAGCTTCCGGCCATACGCTGTGTCAGCAATTTGGCCGGAGTGAGCCTTCGGACGATCGGTCATTGCCGTCGCCCGGTTAACTTAGTTAACTTACGTAGTTGCTGTACAAATATTTAAGGGATGAACCTAGTGGCGTTTAAATTTAAATCTATGCAGACACATGCTTATCAGTACAGTGCTGCAGCGGTTTTGATGTTTACATAGAATTCTTATATATATATAATTATATGTTTGCACCATAAATTTTACATAAAAAAAACTTTATTTAATTCTTATTTATCAACTAGTACAATGGTTATTTGGAAGAATACCGTCCTAACTGTTTTAAGACTCAAACTGAACTCGTTCTCTAACTCCTACTTCTTCTACGATCCAACCTCGGTTCTGAGCTTTGGAGCTTTCTAATGAGTGGCTTTAGTGTTTATTGAGTGACATTCATAATTGTACTTTGGACCGTTCTTTGTTCTCATCTTGTTTATGACTTCGGTCCCGAAATCTGAGTTTCCTGAGTCGTGGGAAAGGGCCGATAGTCAGATCAGCGGCTCATTTAAATTGTTTAGTCTATTGGTCTGGAGTTTTAATAACATGGAAATTTTCCATGGTTTGTTGACAATTAGGTTTCGATTTCTCTGAGGGTGTCTTAAAGTAATGTGTGGGTGTGTATGTATGCGTGGGTGTGTAGACATGTACATAGAGGTTTGTGGTGCTATGGATATGTCACTCCCCCAACCTTTGAATTTGGCCTGTCCTCAGGACGATAAATTTGGATATAATGAAATATTTTCTTCTATGTTTACAGTAGGTTGATCGTTTACATTTTCTAGGTTTTTTCGGTGTTTCTTCCTTTGGTTTTACATATTTTACAATTAATTTTCTTGGTATATTTTGAACTTATAGAATAGATACAATAAAATGCTTACAATTGTAATTACAAATGTGGTTGCAGTTATTATTTGGAATACATTATTATATTTTGTGTGTGTTTCTATAATTTCTTTTGTTTGAATACATAAATGCTTACATAAATGCTCTGTGTATATTCTAGCATAGTATTTGAAAGTATGAATTCATCTAGTTGTACTGAACAATTAAGAATTTTAATAAAGTTATTACCAAAGATAGAAATTTCTTTATTAATACAATTTTGATTTAAAAGTGTTTTAGGGATATTCCACGTAAATAATATATTTGGTTCAAAGTAATTCATTTGGAAATTTTTATGTGTTTTAGTATATTTGCAACTTGTGCAAGAATTATGCCATTTATACATTCGTCAAATACTACTTTTCCTGTTTCTTTATAAAATACTTTTTCTTCGTGAAGGTAATATTTTTCAAATATGTTTTCTGTCAGAATGGTATTATTATTATCTGGATACGGAATTATTTCAAAAATTGGTGCTTTAATGATATCTGTAGGAATGTGGGAAATTATTAAAATTTAATTTGTGTCTGTTTTAAGCCAAGTGGAAGTTTTAATTTTCAACAATTTCTCAGAACTTATTTTAGTTAAATCATCATGTTTTAATAATTTCGGATTAAATATACCAAGTCGTGTCAACTGCATTCCTAGCTCAATATCTTGTATATATTCTGTAAAGTGTTGTAAATTAAATATTACGACACTAGCTTGTTCTTCTCTTTCGTCATCTTCTTTTAACTTATTAATTACTTCGATACCATTATTTATTACATCAATAATCATGTTTAAATCTGTATTTTGTATAATATTTAATTTAGATTTATAATGAGTTATTTTCCTGCCTCTATTTGTTTCTTCAAAATGTTTTTCATCTATCTGTCTCAAATTCCCTGTTTTCTTAAATGGGTTTGTAGTTTTTGATTTTACTAGTGGTGATTGTTTAAATCGTGTGTCTATTTCAAAATCATGTCGTTTCTCATTTAGTCTGTCGATCCTCTTCGCTTTCCTTTCTTGTGTGTTATACTCGGCACTTCCTGCATACAAAAATATGTCAGCTGGTATTCTATTTGTTGTATTATGTTTAGTTTTATGGTTATAAGTATAAATAATTAATTTAAATTTAGTATACTTATTTTTGATGTCTGTGTCGCTTCCTATTATTCTTAATTTTTCTATATCTGATATACCGTTTTTACTTGTAGTAACTTGAATTTGTACGCCTTCTGAATTTAACCAATTATGTAGAGCTATTATCTGCTTTAATTTCTTGTGGTTTTCCCATTTCATTGAATACTTTTATTATGGCCCTTTAGCTTCTAACCAATCTTTACTTGTAACTTCGACAAGAGTGGCGAACTTTGAGTATATATCAATGCATGACAAGAATTGTTGGTTTCCTACCATATAAAAATCTATGACAAATTTTTCTCTTATATTTTGTATTTCTGGGGTAGTTTCGAAAGATAAATTTGTGTTCCTATGTTCCGTTTTGGCGATGTTACAGATTTCACATTCGTTAATAATATTTTGTATTAGTTTCTGATAGTCTGGGAAATAATATTCTTCTCTAAACCAATTAATAGTTTTCTCGATTCCTGGATGTAGCAATTCTTTGTGTTTCTATAATATTTTTTCTTTGAAGTTTACATACGTGAGGATGTCTTCTAGTCTTTTGGTACATCTCACTACTTTTGTTAAATGATTCGGACTTATTATTTCTAGATAAGCTTGTTGGAATATAAGAAAATCTGAGTCATCATGAAAATATACTGCGCTCTTTTTTGTACACAAATATTCTTTGATGATATCTTTCGCAAAAGTATTTGTCATATCTGTATAAGTAATTTTGATTTTTAATATATGAAAATAGTGTTGTACGTCTCTGATTTCTTCATTTCTTTTGATAAATTCTATTTGTCAGGGATAATAATTGATTGGTCGTTCTGTTATTGAAATATAGTTCTGATTGTCTTCATTTGCGCTATGCATCGTTGCATCTATACTATTGGCATCTTCTCCTAATAAATTTTCTTCGGGGATGTCTTCGAACATGTTTTCTTCTATTTTAACCCGCGATTGTGCGTCGGCAACATAGTTTTCTTTTCCTGGTAAATATTTTATTTGATAGTCAAATTCATTTAATTTAATTTTCCATCTTTGTAGTTTCATATTTGGTTCTTTGATATTGTTTAGCCTAACTAAAGGTTTATGATCACTTAAGATCTCAAAATGTCTGCCGTAGAGATATGATCTGAAATATTTCGTAGCCCATACAATTGCTAAAAGTTCTTTTTCTATTGTTGAATAATTAATTTCATGTTCATTTAATGTCCGGCTAGCATAGCATATTGGTTTATGGTTTTGTGATAGGATTGCTCCTGCATTTGTGGTTAAAGAGAATGTTTTATCAAAATCAGGATAAACTAATATAGGGTCGGAAGTAATTAAAACTTTAATTTTTTCAAATGCATCAATGTATGATCTTTCTTTAAGGTTTATCGTGGCGCCTTTTTTCAATTTCATGGTCATAGGTTTAACTACATTTGCAAAGTTTGGTATAAATTTCCTATAAAATCCACATAGTCCTAAAATTGATTTTATCTCCTTTGGAGTTTTTGGTATCGGAAAATTTATAATAGCATAGCTTATAATCGCGTAGCTTTCCAAATACTTTTCTCAATGATAAAATATGTTCTTCCAATGAAGTGGAAAAAATTATTATATCATCTAAGTAAACTAAACAATCTGAATAAATTAATTCTTCTAGTAAATTGTTCATACATCTTTGGAAAGTAGCAGGGGCGTTTTTAAGTCCGAATGGCATACGAATTACTACCCTGAACTTTGGTTTTCCCGAAGCCTCAGCTTTTTTGGGAACCATCCAGATAGGTGAACAGTAAGGCTTCTTATAAATAGGGTCCTCATGTTTGGTTTGGATAGAATGCTTGATAGTACTTGTGAAAGTCAAATTTTCGCGTTCTTTGTACTGAATATCTTTGTATTCAAATAAAACCCTTTTCAAGCATTCTTTTTCCTCTTCGTTTAAATGTTCTAATCTGAATTCGTTGCATTCACGAATTTCATTTTCAACAGCGAAGTTAAAAGATTGATCCTCAGATGAGGGTGGATTGAGGCATTTTATTGCGGTCTCATCCTCTTCAATCTTTTTCTTTGGTGATTTGGGATTAAGGCTTTTTACGGCGGTCTTATCCTTTTCACTTTCTTTCTTTGGTGATTTGGGATTAAGGCTTTTTACAGCGGTCTTATCCTTTTCACCTTTCTTCTCTGATGATATAGGATTAAGGCATTTTACCGCGGTCTTATCCTTTTTATCATCATCACCATACATAATTATAAGTTTATCTTCACCTAAAGTTACTGTTCCATCTTCAAAATTAATTTTAGCTTTGCAGTTTTTAAGATAATCTCTTCCCATTAGAACATCATAATTGTCTGAAAATTTATGTAAATAAAATTTTTCTTCTATTTGGCAAATTTTACTTGGTTTTATCATTACGCTTTTATTTAATTTTATCGATCCGTTTATAGTATAAACTTTTAAATTTTCATCATTGACTTCAATGTTCCCAAAATTTTCTTTCATTGTATTAATAGATGAACCCGTGTCAACCATGGCTTTAAGAAGTTTACCTTTAATGATTACTCTGATATATGGGTAGAATTTTCTGGCCCCGAGGCAATTTGCTGAAAATTTACGTCCATCCTATTCTGTGTGCTCTCACTTTCTCTTTCTCTTTTTCCAGGAGCATTTGGGGAATTATTTGATGTTGACGCTTGGTAATTTAATGGATTTTGGGATCTGCCTTGAGCTAGAGAATTTCTAAATTCTTGATAATAGCGATTTTGATTCGCTGAGGACTGAGGAACTGTTGAATTATTTAAATTTGGATTTGAATACGAATTTGAATTTGAATGACAGTTAAAGGTATTACTGTGTCTCGGGTAATAATTTGAATTATTCTTTTGATGATAATAATTTTGGTGGGTATTTCCCGAATTCCTGCGGTTATCGTAACGCACCGATCTATAGTTCTCAAAGGGATCCGCATCCCAGTGTCCTAACACCATTGCTGTTTCTTTTAAATTGTTAATTGTGGAAATATCTCTTTTTGATAAAGCATTATACAATCTATCAGGAAGATTTTTTTCTATGCATTTCGTAATGGTTTTGTTTAATGATGCTGTATAAATGGTTTTTTCTGTTTGGTCAATTTCTAAATCTAACTTATTTATAATAGTTGATGATTTCTTTCTTAGTTCATATACAAACTTTCTTTCTTTTAAATTGTTAATTGTGGAAATATCTCTTTTTGATAAAGCATTATACAATCTATCAGGAAGATTTTTTTCTATGCATTTCGTAATGGTTTTTGTTTAATGATGCTGTATAAATGGTTTTTTCTGTTTGGTCAATTTCTAAATCTAACTTATTTATAATAGTTGATGATTTCTTTTTTAGTTCATATACAAACCCCTATAATTTGTCCTGTAGATGAGTGCTATTAGGTCCTCGTATGGTCTGTGGTCCTTGAACGCTCGGATTAGGGCTGCTTTTGTAGATGGCCAATTCATAGTTTTTTCTTCTGAAATTACGGCTTTGGCGCCGTCTACGATGGTCCTTTCGATGGCTCAATAGATCATATGTATTTGCCGGGCATCTTGGGTCGGGTATAATTGTAACAGGTATTCGACACGCCCGATGTAACCACCTAGGTCGTCGGGATTGCCATCAAAATAGGGCAACTCTTTTACTTGACCAATTAATTGATTCAAATGAAGTTCCGATAATTGGATTGGGGTTGCCATTTTTGGTTTGTCAAAGTTTCAATATTTTATTTTTTCGTGGTATTGACCGAATTGGATTTTTTTATGTTTTATGTGTATCTCAATATTTCACTTTAAATTATTTAATTTTTAGAGGTATTGACCGAATTGGATTTTTCACTGGTCTACGCACGACGATTCGCACATAAGTTCTTTGGCGGATTTCACTTGTGTGTTCGACGATTTATTTTCTTACTAGTCAGGATATATTAGTTGTATAGTACAATCCTTTATTTTCTTACTAGTCAGGATATATTAGTTGTATAGTACAATCTCTAAGACCAGTTTAAAACCGAGGTTTTTAACTTTCACTTGAAATCCTACCGACTGCGCCAATTATATGTTTGCACCTTAAGTTTTACATAAAAAAAACTTTATTTAATTTTTATTTATCAAGTAGTACAATGGTTATTTGGAAGAACACCGTCCTAACTGTTTTAAGACTCAAACTGAACTCGTTCTCTAACTCCTACTTCTTCTACGATCCAACCTCGGTTCTGAGCTTTGGAGCTTTCTAATGAGTGGCTTTAGTGTTTATTGAGTGACATTCATAATTGTACTTTGGACCGTTCTTTGTTCTCATCTTGTTTATGACTTCGGTCCCGAAATCTGAGTTTCCTGAGTCGTGGGAAAGGGCCGATAGTCAGATCAGCGGCTCATTTAAATTGTTTAGTCTATTGGTCTGGAGTTTTTAATAACATGGAAATTTTCCATGGTTTGTTGACAATTAGGTTTCGATTTCTCTGAGGGTGTCTTAAAGTAATATGTGGGTGTGTATGTATGCGTGGGTGTGTAGACATGTACATAGAGGTTTGTGGTGCTATGGATATGTCACTATATACGTGTTCATGTGTGAACAATGTATTTAAAACATAGACTTTGCAGATGTAGTAAGAGTAAGATATAGTATGCGTACATATCGGATACTTTCCTGCAATAAATTATTCACGTGGATGTGAAGAGTTTTTGGGTCGCCTGAACTTCTTTGTGCCCATTAGAATAACCAGGAACTATATTTCTCTTACTTTATTTTTTGTGTCCTTTAACTTAGACTGTCCGTTTCTATATTGTCCTTTTTCAGCATCCGAGGTTCCACGTCCAAGTCGACAAGATACTCCTCAGATGTCATCCGGATAGGTCCTTCAGGTAAACACAAGTCATCCGGTATCTGTGTTGATGAATAAGGTCCAGAAGAAATAGGATAAACTATTCCTCAGTATCGACGATAATTATCGAACTAGTGGTAAAAAAAGGAATATTATTTAACTTAATATACACTCCTTGTGTGTAATATAAAAAAAAACAAAAACGTACTCTTGGAAATATATGCAAATACATTTATTTATAGATGCAGTTTGGCTGCTTATCTGATGTGTAGAAAAACTGTGGGTCTAAATATGTGTTTATGTGTATATCTTTGATATTCAAAAATATGTAGAAGGACAAGATTGTCAAACAATAGTAATTCGTACAATAGTAATGGTACCTGTGTTGTTTGTCACTTCGATAGTAGGGTGATATGGATCTTCAGGTTACGTTAGTAGTGTAGAAATAAGCTTTTGAAGACACATTGGTTTGTCAAAGAAAAGGAAGTTGATGTAAATAACAGTATATATAATAATAATAATATGCAATTCTAAATTTTAAATACAACCTGCTCCAATCTTATTCTCTTTTCATTTCTCGCCAACACAGTTCTTAATTTCTGAGAACATCACTTTTACAACATGTAATATAATGTAGAAATCGTGGGTAATGTAGCATTTTTGAACAAGTAAGTGCGCATACCTGTGGATAATTTTTACACTGTTTGAAAATAATATATTATTTCCTTATTTCCCTAAAACACCATTAATCTCACGGAATGTTTCTCTAGCGGATTTACCTTTTACAAAGGAAAACTTTAAAACAGCGCGAGTTTCAGCGTTAGCGTATAACTTTTCACCGCAATAACCAAACTTGTTATGAGCGTCGTTTTGTAGGTTATGTCAAGACCATTCAATCGATAAATAGCATTGCCCGATACCGATATGTAGCGCTTTGCACAAAGCCGCCAAATTTAAAAACCAAAAAAGCGGAAGGGAGATATTTGCCAACCTGAATTTATTTTATGACCTATCAATTTAATGTGCTTGACCAGAAATTCTTGATATATATTTATACCCCTTACTGGTAGAGTAAAAGGGTATATTGTATTCGTGCAAAAGTATGTAACAGGTAGAAGGAAGCGTTTCCGACCCTATAAAGTATATATATTCTTGTTCAGGATCACTAGCCGAGTCGATCTAGCCATGTCCGTCTGTCCGTCTGTGTGTCCGTCCGTATGAACGCTGAGATCTCGGAAACTATAAAAGCTAGAAGATTGGCATTTTGCATGTAGATTTTAGGAGTTCCTACGCAGCGCAAGTTTGTTTCAAAACGGTGCCACCCCCCCTCTGACGCCCACAAGCCACAAGCTGTGGCCACAGTTTTGATGATATTATGAAAATTTTAATTGATATGTATTTGTTTCGTCAATAAATATCGATTGGACTAATAAAAGTTTGCCACGCCCACTCTAACGCCCAAAAACCCATTAAACGCTTAAGCCTCGCTAGCGCCTACATTTGTTCCTTTCGTGGCGCCATCTAACGGATGACTTTTGAACAGCTGGCCAAGGCTCTCAACAGAGTCAACGTTAATTCTCGATAAGGATTTCTATTAAAGGAAATTGCGATGGTTTTCATTTGTCAATACCGAACTATATCCCAAGAACTATGCAAATCAAATCTAGTTAGCCAATTTGGAGGTCTTAGTCAAACAATGGCGTATGTGTGTATGTATGTAAGCATATACATATGTATGTATTTACATTGTGGTGATGCTCGTGCTGTAAAGCTGCCAGCACTAAGAGATCGCCGAATTCAAATTGATAATTTGAACTTTTTGTCCTTTTTTCCTGTGGTCACTATAATTCACATTATGTTAAAAGAAAAAAAAAAAAAAAACACAAGAAGGCATATTTATATTAAGTTGTTTAGCTGACTAACGGGTATCTAATAGTCGAGGCACTCGACTATAGCGTTATCTCTTGTTTTATTTTCTAAAATCTTTATTTAATTACATTTTTGTAGTATCCGAAAGTTTGTATTTAAATGAAAGAACAATGGCCTCCTATTAATATGTCTTCGGTTTTGAGCATTGAACCTTTTTATTAGTAGACTAAAATTTAATTAAGTGGCTTTTCTATGACTTGGGATTTTAAAATATCTGTATGTACCTAGTTTGATATCGTGCCCATAGAACAACAACAATTTTTTAGTTGGGTCTGGGATTTGGTTTTAGATGGTTACAATTCGTTCGTTATTAGATTCGGATTGGTTTGGATTCTTAGACTTTCGGCATAAATTTTTGATTTTATATAAGGCAAAAAAGAGTAAAATATAACAAAATTCCTAATATTTTAACTTAGATTTAAAATAGGTATTTAAACTAAAGCACACATAGTCAGTCGGGGCGTGGAATGAATAACATATATATACTTTAAAGTCGAAAATGTTTCTCATTTTGTAATTAAATTTTATCACCAAAAATAATACTATATGGAACGTAACAATATTTCGAATACCGTTTTCCCCAGATTTTCGACAAAAATCGAACATTCCTATTTACAAATATTCCTTATTAAAATTAATAATCTATTCTTGAAGATATAATTAAAAAAAAAAACTCAAATAAATAATAAATAATTTTCGTATATTATAAAGATGTCAATTTTTAGAGCTGAAATGAGAAAACTTTAATATTGCTGGAGAAAACTTATATTCCTCTGCGTTATCTTTAAGGATATCGAATTAAATTGAAAAAGTCGATGACAAAAATGTACATCAGGGCGGCCGGGAGAAGTTGAGCACCACGAAAACTAAGTATAAGATAGGCCAAGCGAGAAAGGAGAGAGTATGAGGATGCGGCAGTAGCCTTCAGCTCAGTAGATTATAGGAGCTAAGAGAATGAGGCAGTAGCCTCCAGCTAGTGGTTTATAGGAGCTAAGATTTGGTCAGCATGCGGGAGATTGTTACCCTGCAGATCGGTGGAGCCGGAAATGCTATTGGTGATTCGGTGGGTAAGCCATGGTCTTTTAGAACCAACAACATTAACCGTTTGGCTATTACAGTTCTGGCATGTGATCTCTCATGAACATGGTGTGGATTATGCTTCAGGAAGATTTGGTGGCACCAGTCCCCTTCAGTTGGAGCGGATCAATGTGTTCTTCAATGCGACGGCCAGCAAAAGGTTCTACGCACGCAGCATACTCATCGACACAGAGGCCAGTACCATCCATCGTTTAAATTCAAGCAGTCAGCTGTATAGGCCGGAAAATTTTGTGGCCGGATCGGAGAGTGCTGGGAATAACTTTGCGCGTGGCTATCTAACAGACGGAGCCGCCATCTTGGAGCAGGTATTGGATAACACCCGGCGGGAGGTGGAATCAGTGGATTCGCTGCAGGGTTTTCAGTTGCTCCACTCCATAGGGGGAGGCACCGGGTCTGGTCTGACTTCTTTGATCATGGAAGCCCTAGTGGAACAGTATCCGGACAATTTGCTTTGCAACTATGTGACAATTCCATCGCCAAATATGTCCCAAGTCGTAGTGGAACCCTATAATGCTTTGCTGAGTACCTCCGCCTTGGTCAACAATTCTCATTTGACATTTTGCCTGGATAACGAGGCGCTGTTTCAAATCTGTAACCGGAATCTAAAGATCAAGATGTCCGGCTACGAGCACATCAATCACATTGTGGCTCTGACCATGTCAGGTATAACCACGTGCTTGCGATTTCCGGGTCAACTGAATGCCGGGTTGCGCAAGATCTATGTGAACATGGTGCCATTTCCCAGGTTGCACTTTCTTATACCGGGATTTGCACCACTGGTCACATGCAGACAACAGCAATTTAGCAAAGGCACCGTTTCTGAGCTGGTGCAGCAGATATTTTCCAGCAACAACCTGCTGTGTGCCATCGACCTACGCAAGGGCAAGCTGCTAACGGCGGCGGGAATTTTCCGAGGCAGGATGTCACCGCGGGAAGTGGACCAACTAATGACGGGTGTGAGGAACAAGAATATCAATAATTTTGCCGACTGGATACCCAATAATATTAAGACGGCCATTTGTGACATACCTCCGCGGGGTCTCAAGATGTCGGCCACATTTATAGGAAATACCACGGCCATTCAGTCGCTCTTTCAAAGGTTACTGGATGGTTCCACTGCTATGTTGAGGCGCAAAGCCCATTTGCACTGGTACACTGGTGAGGGAATGGAAGAGCAGGAGTTTCTTGATGCGCAGCAGGAGATGCAGGCCATTATTGATGATTACAAGTGCAGTGCCGAGGGAGAGGATTTCGGCGGAGGCAGTGGAGGAAGAGGCGCTACCCGAAACATAGACGAGGATGATAGCGGCGATGGGGAGACCACCGCCCGAGGTTACCAGTGCCCCTATTGCGACGATTAGCAATCCATTTTTGCAGTATACCCCAAAGAAAGGGTGCCCAAATTTAAGAAATATATATAAAATTCGGTTTTATTTTAGATTGGTTATAATTTTCTAAGTTACGATAATCACAATAAAGTAATATAATTCTGATAAAACTAAATGCTAAAAGAGAGAGTGAAAAGTGAGAAGGGTGAAAGTGGAGAAAGAAAGGAAAAAACTTACCATTGAAAATTTCTTGCGCTTCGATTAATAAGCGGTCGACTGGCACTGGACGATAGTGTCGATCGATGGGCACAGAACATTGGAGATGTCGGCACAGGAAAGGTAACACTACAAAACATCGTCACCACCAGATGGCAAAGCTGCGCTAATTCTAATCATCGAGATCGGCTGGAAAACCGATCAGGAAAGCGGTAGTGTGACCAGACAACGGAGGAAAGAAGATGCTTAGAACGCGAAGCATAAGGGGGAAACATCTTGGGCGGGACATTCAATCAGGAAGGAGAACACGAGACGTCTATGGGGAAACATCTTGGGCGGGAAAATAAATGGAGGATCGGCGCTGTGGACTCAGGTACGAGCAGTGAGCGTCGAGGAAACCATTTGGAGGAGCAAGAGGACTCGAAGGATTCAAAGATTTACAAGGAAGACAGCCGGAGAGAAGAAACATCTTGGAGCGGGAACTGCATATAACGAGAAGGAGCGACGTCGAGGGAAGGAGGACCAACATCAGCGATCCGGAACAACGGATCTAGAGAGAACTCCGAGATAAAAGCCGGAGAAGAGGTGCAAGTCTCATTTCGTTCCCGAAGAAAGGGGAGAATGTGAGGAGTTAAATAACTCCGGGGACTAGCCAAGAAGGACGCGCGTCCTAACCACTGGTGTCTCGGGAGGCGTATGCGTTAAGAGCATAGTAGTTCACCGCCAGAGTCCTAGAAAGGCAGCTGTAACGATTCGTTCGGCTACGGTGTTAACAAAAAAAAGGTATAAAGGACGCACGCGCAAGTGTCCAGCTGTTCCTTGTCGGCTATATGTGGTGGTGATCTTGTCCTCAACCTTTTAGCCTTCAGTCATTTCTAGAATATCAAATTTTGCGTGCTACGACAAGAAAATTGGGAGGGAGAATAATCGCCCACCACTACACAAACATCAGCTCGACAGAAACTCCTCCGAATTCCCTAAGACCCTCTGCTGATATTGAGGAATCTTTGATGCCCTCCCTGCCTTGGCCATTCCACACCAAATTTAGTCATATTTTGTTTCAACGGCCCCTTTGGGTCGCCAACGGCCTTCACCGGGAGATCATCCTATTTAGAGGCAATTTCAAAAAGTTCTTAAAACATTATAAAATATATTTACACATTACAGAAAATTCTTACAATTAACAGACATTATTAAAATAATAAAATACATAAATAAATTAATCAAAATATTGCAAATAAAAAATCACGTAAATATTTAAATAAAAAGAATTCCTAAATTAACTACAGAGAATCACAAAAAAATATACGCGAATATTGAGCGGCCGAAATTTATACGCAAATTCAATTAGTGAGTGACTTTACATTGCTGTTTCTTTTTTTTACTCAAAAAATCAAATAAATCCGCTTCAAAGTATTTCGCGAAGGGCATTGCCCTTGAATTTTGAATGCCTACTCCCGATCATTCGTATTGCTGGCCGTGGCCGTGAAATTCTATTTCTTTTGGTTCTTGCATTTCCTTTTTCTTCTTTTTTACATTCGACTAATATGGGACAGTGGGGCAAAGTTTGGTCATTATTGAATTTTGCATAAGATTATTATTTCCGAGAAATTTTGTATGACAGTGAAATATCACTCACCACCATGTTGGATTTCCATCAACGAAAGCGCTTCCGTGAGGGTTCCAGTGGAATTTTATTACAGAAAATAATAAAAAACAAATCACCAACACCACCACTGTGCAATGCAGCTTGACATTTTTTCTTTTACATTTCTTTTTACCAAAATTTCTTTTTCTTCACTTTACATTTAAATATATATAATTATTTATGTCGGACGATCGCACGCAGGGCTACTGAATCACGGAGTACCACGGGAACTGCTCGAATGGTTTTCTTGTTTCACTCAGCCATACTCCCGCTTGGAGAGTCGGGAGATTGGAGAGCACAATGGGAATGAGTGTTATTTCAGCCGAAATCACCTTCTAATTGGAGTCGAGTACTTTGATCTCGAGCCTTTTGGTGTCTTTGGTTTACTTTGGCTTTTCTTCAACCCGCCCTCAACTCTGGCTATATATACGCACGAATTACAACTACAAATATTAAAATAAGGTGCAATAATAAGGCATAAAATATCTAAAAGGCCTCAATGCCCCCTTGAGTTGGATGCCGAGGAAATTTCCCACTCGTCGCCGTCCTCCTTAGGTCTTTTTTCTCTCTTCGGGAACTTTGATGGCTTTTCTAATCGGGAATTTTTTTCAACTGCTACCGCGAGTTTTCCGGGCCAGGCATTAAGCGTCAATCAAAGGCCAATATAATCTCTAAGATGCGTAACGCCATACGATTTTTTTGCACACGAATTTTTTGTGCTGGCTTTTCAACTGGCTTTTCGCTCTCTGCCCAAAAGCCAGCGAGAGAGCGTTCTAGAGGCAGCCGCTCTTTTGCACGCATACTGCGACAGCCGACGAATGTATGTGTGCACATGTATTCACAAGCGAAGAAATTCGCTGCAGCGCGCTGTCGATATATACTCTTTATTTTAAAATTCTAACATTATTAAAAATACTTATTTTGTATTGCCTTTATATTAACTTTATTTACTAATTATTCGAATGTATAATATTTTTTAGTAATGACCAAATATATCTAAGTATAAAAAAAACATAATTTATTTCATACATGACTTCACATTGGAATAATTGCCATTAGGGTATTCCGCATGCGACGTGTGAACGATGTTTAGGAGCCTCAGAAATTTTGCGATTGAACAGGATGAATATTTTTATATTTATTGTATTTTAAATATATGGATTTAAAAATATGAGGTATTTTTATATTAAACGTATTATAATAACATTAAATAAAATTATTTGTATGTTTTTATAATTAATTTAAATATATAAAACGAAACATTTAATTTAATATGCAGATATTCATTTTTATTTATCCATCGATTTTTTTGTATACCTAATAAATATTTAAAGCTAATATTATTATTTTATAAAAAATTAAACTATTTATAATAATACGAATTGAATGCTTAATTATAAAACTAAGCTACAGGATATCCTATTTATATTTAATATTACGTACATACATATTTATAACTTTTTTCCAAGTTGTCGAAAGCGTTATGTTATATTTGTATACCCGTTACTCGTAGAGTAAAAGGGTATATTGTATTCGTGCAAAAGTATGTAACAGGTAGAAGGAAGCGTTTCCGACCCTATAAAGTATATATATTCTTGTTCAGGATCACTAGCCGAGTCGATCTAGCCAGGTCCGTCTGTCTGTCTGTCCCTCCGTCTGTCTGTTCGTATGAACGCTGAAATCTCGGAAACTATAAAAGCTAGAAGATTGGCATTTTGCATGTAGATTTTAGGAGTTCCTACGCAGCGCAAGTTTGTTTCAAAATGGTGCCACGCCCCCTCTGACGCCCACAAGCCACAAGCTGTGGCCACAGTTTTGATGCTATTATGAAAATTTTAATTGATATGTATTTGTTTCGTCAATACCTATCGATTGGCCTAATAAAAGTTTGCCACGCCCACTCTAATGCCCAAAAACCCATTAAACGCTTAAGCCTGGCTAGCGCCTACATTTCCGCCTTTCATGGCCCGTAGCGCCATCTAACGGATGACTTTGGAACAGCTCGCCAAGGTGCTAATTCGAGCGGCGAAAAACATATTTTTCGGTGCCATTTTTTTTTAATTTTTCAATAAAATATTATTTATTTATTAGTGTCGCTTACAATTCATTTTTATAAGTTTTCCTAATACAAATTAGTTAAATCGCCGCTCGAATTTGCTCCCGTTTACATTTATGTACATATATGTATGTATGTTATCCATCCCATGAATATTCATAGCTTAAGAGTTTCATAAACAAATTTCCAATCGTAGCAACCGCTGAAAAATCTAAGCTTCGCTAGCAAAATCTCCCCTCACTCAAACCGGCCACATTCGGGCTATTATAAACAAATGACCCTTTCCAATCTTAGCAACCGCTGGAAATTCTAGCTTCGTTAACAGAATCTCTCCTCACTCAAACCGAGCCCTGTGAGAACCACATCCGGCCTACTGTAAACAAATGACCCCAGTCATAAACAAAGCTTCCAAATTTTCCACTTAGGGTCCGATCTCGTCCGAGCCAGTTGCTAACCAAATTTTTGTCAAATAATCAATTTATTGAGTTTCAATTACTTCTCAATTATTTCATCAGCCAATTGTCCTACTCTCTTAACTTTGCCTAATCTCTTTTAATCTCTTCTGAGCAAGATTCTCTTAAGCCGAGGTTTCATGATTAATATTTTATCAAACCAAGGGCAGTTCTTTTTTGGAGACGACTCGATCGGTCGCGAAAATCAAATTGTAAATCTAATTAAATGTTAAGTGACTTGTGAAAGTGAATTTATAAAATAAAAGGTGAACATCAAAATAAAAATAAAAAATTAATTTTTTTTAAAATTATCAACTAATAAATTTAATTGGCGCCCAACGTGGGGCCGCGTCTTCAAAAGTTCCTAAATTTTTTTTAATGAAAACAAATTAAAAATACAAAAAAACGGAACTCGCGCGGTCAAACAACTCGAATATTTTGTGGCAAAATCAAACCGTCCGCAACCGACACAAACCCAAAGTGATTGTGATCGTTAAAACATTTAAGTGGAAAATAATAAATAAAAAATAATCCATTTAAAAAAATAAAAGTTGATAAAAAGGTGTACCGAAATTTAAATTCACTAAAAAGCAAGAACACAATAAATAAAATAAAGAACTCAAAAAAAGGAAAAACACAAGTAATAAAAAACACATAAATTAAAATATATATAAAAATAAATAAACCAACACACAAAAAAACCCCAAAAGAAGGAAGGAAGGGCTGAGGGCATTCCCTCGCCACAGAGCTACACTAAAAAAATCTATTCACTGACAGGAAGGAAGGGCTGAAGGGCAATCCCTCGCCACAAAGCTACACCGGAAAAGTTTTAATTTTTTTACCTCAGGAGAAAACAACAATCAACCACGACCAACGGATCAAATCCTGACGACGATCAACAGGAAGCAGCAAATCGTGAGGAATTGAAAATTAATTTTTTGTTTTTTACATATATAACTATATCATATAAAGTTAGCCGATAGTTGATAATCTTGAATACTTATTGAACCTCTGTGAATCGAAAAACAATCTGGGAAAATTTATTAAAAAACTTTAGAAATTTAAATTTGAATATGGCAACCGGTGGGACAGGTCAGAATCTTACCAGCAGTGGTCTGGGATCAAATCTAACAATGGAATTAATAAACCGAGTGGTAAATTTACAGTTGACAGGTTTAAATGAAACAAGAAAGGAAAGCTTCGGGCGGAGCCCTTGCAGAATACTCTGTAAATTATATTCTCCAAAATTATTCATATGATGCAACTTAATACTCATAAAAAATCGAAACTGTCTAACTTTAAAAAGACCAAAGCTATGGCATTTCCAATCGTTCAGTTATATGGCAGCTATAGGATATAGTCGGCCGATCCTTATGAAGTTTGGCAGGTCGGATTAATTGGCTAAAAATAAAACCCATAGAAAATCCCAACTTCCTAACTTTACAAACACCAAAGTTATGGCATTTCCTATCAATCAGGTATATGGCGGCAATAGGAAATAGTCGGGCGATCCTTATGAAGTTTGGCAGGTCGGATTAATTGGCTAAAAATAAAACCATAGAAAATCCCAGCTTCCTAACTTAACAAACAACAAAGTTATGGCATTTCCGATCAATCAGTTATATGGCAGCTATAGGATATAGTCGACCGATCCCGGCCGTTCTGACATATATACTGCGTGCAAAGGAAAGAAGGGTGTGTGCAAAAACAGACCCCGAAAAATTTCAACAATACTTCAATATCCGCAATTAACAGGTTATTATTAACAGGTTATTATAGAAAGTTTGTAAAGAACTACGCACTAATAGCGAAACCTCTTACCAAATATTTAGGAGGGGACAATGGTAAAATATCCAAAACAATGTCTAAAAAAACTTTCATTTAGCTGGATGAACCTGCTGTAAAAGCTTTTAACGAGCTAAAACAAAATCTAGTAGCTCAAATAGAATTAACTCAACCAGATTATAACAAGAAATTCACATTGACTACAGACGCTTCAGATTTTGCTATTGGCGCAGTCCTTTCACAGGAAGGCAAACCAATAACTTTTATTTCAAAAACGTTATCGAAAACGGAGCAAGTTTACGCAACAAACAAGAAGGAATTATTAGCAATAGTCTGGGCATTAAAAAACCTTCGAAATTATCTCTACGGGGTAGTTGGAATAGAAATCCATACTGACCACCAGTCATTATCCTTCACGGTCTCATACAAAAACCCTAACATAGAAATGAAGCGATGGTACTCATTTAATGAAAGTTACTGTCCAAAAATTATTTCCAAACCAGAAACTACTAATGTAGTCGCTGATGCATTGTCAAGAATTGTAGTGGCGACTGAATAGGCCGTTTTAGTTGATCCTAGAAGTATGCTTCTTCTCTGGATCTGCTAGCCGAGTTTCGTTGCATATCTGGAACTTTGGTGCAATTTTATCGGAGTGCTAAAAAAATGAGAATGGCAATTCATCGAAGGTCAGCTGGCGCAGGGTGACTTTGGAAAGCTCGACTCAGCTGTGAGACATTTCCGCCGGCGGCCTCAATTAGGCCACGCTATCCTAGACTCGGTCTATTCAAACCAAGCCGTCATTGAGTGCAGAGTGCACCTATTCAGTAATCCATTAAAATCAGTGACATCACATGTGTATCGCAGCCGGGAAGTATAGAAAAACCGCGGAGATAAGTTCGTGCATCCGATCGCGGATAAATTGTGGATTAAATAAAACCTCAAAACCAGGTGGGTAAAACCTTGTGTTCGCTCTTTTACGAAGAATTTATAGTGGCAACACAAATTTCACAGAGCTGCCGAGGAGCCGACAAATCGGAGGAGCATCCGCCCACGGAGCGCCTGTCCCGCAGAGCGCACGGAGGAGCAGCCCTGCTGGGGACAAATCCCTGCCGGAGGGGCAGCCACAGCGGTAAAGCAGCCGCCAGAGGAGCGCCGTCCGCAGAGCGCACGTAGGAGAAGCCTGCCGGAGAAGCATCCCTGCCGGAGAGGCAGCCACAGCGGTAAGGCATCCGCCCAAGGAGCGCCTGTCCCGCAGAGCGCACGGAGGAGCAGCCCTGCTGGGGACAAATCCCTGTCGGAGGGGCAGCCACAGCGGTAAAGCAGCCGCCAGAGAAGCGCCGTCCGCAGAGCGCACGTAGGAGAAGCCTGACTGGAGACAAAACTCTGCCGGAGGGGCAGCCACAGCAGAAAAGTATCTGCCCTAAAGAGCGCCTGTTTCGCAGAGTGCGTAGGAGCAGCCCTGCCGGAGACGCATCCCTGCCGGAGAGGCAGTCACAGAGTGCACGTAGGAGCCGCCCTGCCGGTAAAGAATCCTGCCGGAGGGGCAGCCATAGCGGTGAAGCATCGCAAGAGGAGCGCCGTACTCAGAGCGCACGCAGGAGCAGCCCTGCCGGAGAAGAACCCTGCCGGAGGAGCATCTGATATAGGGGCCCTACCCGCGGAGCGCACGGCCCGGAGGAGCAGCCGCATTGGAGAGGCGTCCGCCTAAGAAGTGCTCAGGAGAGGAACGCCGCCTGAGGAAGCGCGCATCGCTCGAGGAACACCGCACGCCAAGAGGAGCTGATTAGAGTCCCCGGTTTTCGCCGTCATCTGTAGAGCCGCGCCTGGTCACTAGCGTTTAACCCTTTTGGGCCACTGACGCTCGGCTAGCCCCGGAAAACTAGGAAAGCAGCAAAAGGACCGCCAACAGTTAACCAATTTGTGAATGGGATAATTATTTTGTTTGTGAGATTTGAAAGTCGCGATGTAAACATTCAGAAAATAACCAAAAGTTGTCTTTCAAACGTTTGTTCTCGCCAAGAAAGTAAATGTATTTAACCCATATGGCGGTATGAAGCGCCTATTTAATTTACAGCATATTCGTCGAACGGAAGATCGATCTTTCGCCGATGGAAAAACTGAGTGAGTGGTCATTGATTCAATTCACCTTTATTCGAGTGGAATCCAAAAATGGTTGAAACTTTTATTCAGTTTTTTTTGGCGAGATCTGTTTGACTCCTATTAATTGCAAAAGCAAACAAAGAAATAATGTAATAATAATGTATATTACTAAAAATTCAAATATTAAATTAGTGTTGAATCTTGTGAATCCTATACAAAAAAAAAATATATATAATTAATTTAAAACAAATTAATTTAGACTAAACTAATTAAGTTTAAATTTTGAAAAGTAACTGGAAGAAAATTTTAATTTTTTTTGTTTTGAAATATCAAACATGAAGTAAACTGATAATGAAATTAATAAAAAAAAAAAAATATTCATATTCTAGTATTTAAATACACTCGCTAAAAATCATACATACAAAATATATATATATATATTTATAAATCTTTAAGAAAACATATATATAATACCATGCATTATTCTTGCTTATATTATGATCGTACTCTATATTTTTATTATAAACCTTATTTACTATATTTTCTCTAATATTATTATGAATTTAAATCTTGTAATTAAAATGGAAGCTTAAAAGAAACGTGTTGCTGAACTGAGCTAATGATTTCACGGTTGTAGGAAAGAAGGGGTCACCAGAGCCATGCTCTAGCGGCAGGTGTCCTAGGTAGGGTGGGCGATAAGCGGGCGCAATTACACCAGCGGCTACGCAAATAGTTACTTCCCTTTTATTTCTTTAAACTTTACCTTACATGCTATTTTTTTTTATTTTTTTTTCGAACTTGGTTTATCGTTCTTCCGATTTATATTACTAGCTCCCTCCAATGTCGCAAGCACGCTCAATTTCTTAGGATATTAATAATAATGTGTACATCGTAACTGAATCTGTGAGAGCAAGACCTCCACCCCCAAAGCCGACGAGCTAGAGCCGGATCTACCGCGTGCCTCGCCATCGCAGATTCTTTCGAAAATTAGCCATTCATTCGAACGTTGCACGTTACAGAATCCAAATTAACCACCTCTCAGATGAAAATCCAAGTTTAGAGAATTCAGAATCAACAGATTCAGAACAAAATACCATCTACTCGGCAGAAAGCAGTTTCGAGAATATTATCGAGGAAACAAACAAACCTTTGAATCAGTTTAAAATTCAACTACTAATTACAACGGGCAGGGTCACCGTTCATGAGTCATTGAAAATATTCGACAATACCAGACACATAATCCAGTACGATACACCCGAGAATTTAGTATCAATTCTTAGAGAATATATTCAACCAAACATAACCGTTGGACTTCACTGTACCCTTGAAGAAAATTTTATAAATAAGTTTTTATTTACAAGAACATTCGTTCTAGACATAGAAAAAGATGAAGATAAAGCAATCATTATTGAGGAAATTCATTGCCGTGTCCATAGAGGACTGGACGAAAACTATAAACAAATAACGAGACTTTACTACTGGCCAAAATTATTTTTAAAACTTAAAGAATACATTAAGAACTGTACAATTTGCAAATACACCCGGCAGAAATTCCGATTGGGGAAGCCCCTATACCATCAAAGGAGGGAGAAAATCTACACTTAGACATTTTTTACGCTGATAAAAAAATATTTTTAACTTGCATTGACGCATACTCCAAATTTTTAGTAGTAAAAGAAATTGAGAATAAATTAAATATTGAAAACAAGGTCTTAGAAATTTTACAACAATACCCACTGGCCAAAACACTTATGACGGACAACGAGCCAAGTTTCACTTCGGCACAATTTAGAGCATTTATAAATAGATGCGAACTTACAATACATTACGCTGACCCTAGACATAGTTCTTCGAACGGACTAATCGAAAGAGCACATTTCACACTGGCAGAAATTGCTAGATGTATTAAAGATGAATTTAATCTTACTGACCACTCAGAAATAATTATTAGATCTGCCCAAAGGTATAACCAAAGCATTCATTATGTAACAAATGAAAAACCAATAACACATTCTATACAATAAAATAAAACATGAAAAAGTCCCTGAAATACTTAAGGTAGCGCAATCAAAAATGCTTAAATCACATAACCAAAACAAAAAAGCAAAAGAATATCATGTAGGACAAGTAATATATGAAAAAAAGTACGGGGGACGAAATAAATTAAAACCAAGATACAAAAAACAGGTAGTTAAAGAAAACAAAGCTAATAAAGTAATAATAAATAATAGAAATAGAATTATCCATAAAGATAATATTAAATATTAAAATATTTTTAACTTACAGATAATGAATACCATAATATATATAGTTTTGATACTCGCAACAACTAATTCTGAGATAATCGACTATTCAAACCACGACTTTTTCATCTACAAAGACAACAAGGACATCCTGACTCATGATTCATACGCAGAACTTTTTCATATCACTAATATAAGCTTTTACAAATTAAGGAAGAATCAGAAAGCTGAGAAGAATTCAGAAATGATCAGTTCCATTGGGAGTTGACTTACAACCTAAAAACCATCGACTTAACTTTATCACAATTAACTCCATCAAGAAATAAAAGAAGCATTAATGAATTAGGCACCATTTTAAAATGGATAACTGGAACACCGGATCATGATGATTTTACAACAATTCAAGAAAAAATTAACGATTTAATTGAAAATAATAATAAACAACAGATAATAAATTCCAAATTGTTTGACGAAGTTAAGAAATTATCTACCACATTAGATTCAGTTTTCACCCACCAAGAAATACCTTTAAGAAAACACCGCTTACGCCTAATAACTTTTGATTTACAAAACTTAATTGACACCATTACTTTAGCGAAAATTGATGTTTTTAACACAAAAATACTAAACCATGACGATCTTCAAGAAATTTATAAGCATGAAGAAAAACCTGTCATGATCACAGATCTAATGGATATTTCAGAATTTAAAATTGCACTACACAAAGAAATATTTGTAATTTATATTCGGTATCCAGTCATTCAAAATCGATGCGATACATATTTCGCCAGGGCTATCTCTCAAACGGTTCAGTGCTGATAAGCGGAAATAATGTTGTAAACGATACCTATTTAAAAGGAACATATTTAATTATATTTAAAGGCACTACCGTAATAAACAATATATCCTACACAAACATAGATAATAAGATGCTCGAATTTATTACAGCCCACAATTACATTAATTTTGAAATATCCGAATATATATTATCCAATAATTCGGAACTATTCTTCGAAAATATCAAAATTCTAAACCCATTTGTTCAAATCAGAAAAACAAAAATACCCCTAACACTTATTGTAATATCAATAGTTTTAGTATATATAATTTTATTGTCAATCTTTAAAATCAAAAAATATCTGTTAATCATCAAACCACGGCTAAAAAATATTATAAAAAATAACAATATTCAAAATAATTCCCAAGAAGAAAATGTTGTAGCAGATTTAGCAGCTCAACTAAACGCCATCTCACCAACGTCATTTGAATCGGGACGCTTCAATTTAGAAGGGGGAGTGTTATCCAACCCATGAATATTCATAGCTTATGAGTTTCATAAACAAATTTCCAATCGAAGCAACCGCTGAAAAATCTAAGCTTCGCTAGCAAAATCTCCCCTCACTCAAACCGGCCACATTCGGGCTATTATAAACAAATGACCCTTTCCAATCTTAGCAACCGCTGGAAATTCTAGCTTCGTTAACAGAATCTCCCCTCACTCAAACCGAGCCCTGTGAGAACCACATCCGGCCTACTGTAAACAAATGACCCCAGTCATAAACAAATCTTCCAAATTTTCCACTTAGGGTCCGATCTTGTCCGAGCCAGTTGCTAACCAAATTTTTGTCAAATAATCAATTTATTGAGTTTCAATTACTTCTCAATTATTTCATAAGCCAATTGTCCTACTCTCTTAACTTTGCCTAATCTCTTTTAATCTCTTCTGAGCAAGATTCTCTTAAGCCGAGGTTTCATGATTAATATTTTATCAAACCAAGGGCAGTTCTTTTTTGTGTTAAGTGACTTGTGAAAGTGAATTTATAAAATAAAAGGTGAACATCAAAATAAAAATAAAAAATTAATTTTTTAAAAATTATAAACTAATAAATTTAATTTGTATACTAATGTTTAAATTTAATATTATATAATGTAATTTATGTATACAAGTATATAATCGGTACCCAGGGAACACCTCGGGGAGGACACAAGAAACGACGAGCAGTCATCGCAGGCCCAGCGGCAACCAAGTAATAGTCCGACGTATCCAGTCTACGCTAAGAGGCGAGGGCGGAAGCGTCCGTCTTGAACCTAGCGTCCTGCCACAGGGACTGCATTGGCGGACTTCCGGCATACGCCTGGACCGGCAGGTAGAAACTGTGTAGTCGTCTGGTGTGACCGGCCGGGTCAGATCCAGGGACAGGAGGCTGTGGCTGCGAAAGGAGTATGCTTTGAGAGCCCAGTGCCTGTTCCCTAGTCTGGGAACGGTAACGCATCCCTAGACCCTCATAGCCCCGAGGCCAAAGACAACGGAGGCGTCCCGGACGGTGGAACAACCACAACTCATCGGAGAAGGCGTTGAGACACCAGTTTGTCATCATTAGTCCCGGGCCGAGGGTAAAGTCGGTAAATAAAGACAGTAAATACATCCTAACATTCTGTGCGTTCTCACTAGACAATAGGGCGGTCACGTTTATATAAATTTGGTGGGACGAACAACATACATCTTCTGAGCTAGCCGCACGATTATCGTAGCGAGCAGACCATTGAAATCAGTTCGTTACAATGGGTATGGCAATGATACCCTATATTTGGGTAAATTTCCCATTACTTGTTGGGCTGTACTATGACGATATCTTGCACATTTCGTGCATTCATTTAATTTTTTCTTTATTGAATTCCTTAATCCAAAGATCCAATATTTTCGCTGAATGTTCTCATATGTTCTCATTAAATTTATTCCACCATGCAAGGTTTCCTTATGAGCATCTATATATATAAAACTGGTGCAAAAAATGTACGCCATCGCAAAAAAAGAGAACGGCTGGGCCGATTTGGCTCAAATTTTTTTTCAGTTGTTTGTAATTGCCAGAAGAAGGTTATTACATAAGAAAATTTTGGGAAAACCTGCCGGAAAAGTCGCTATCGGCTCAAGAGATGTATTCATTGTTGTACATAAAACTGTTAAAGCAGCCGTCTTTGGAAATAATGCCTTCATTGTTGTACATAAAACTGTTAAAAATCGAGTTAACGAATCATTGCCAAAGTTTTAATTGGAAATAATGCCTGATTTTAGATCAAGACTTGGACGGCGTTCACGTAATGCGATACATTCTCAGAATGTCCGTAATAATCGAACGCTAGAGGTACGTGCAGAAATAAATGCATCGGTACGTGCCAGAATTGCACAGCTTCGCGCTGCACAAAGAAAACCTCAAGCCCGACAAAATATGAGTAGAAGAAGACCAGCCGCAAATGAAAACTTGAATCGTGCTGCATTCGCATACAATTCCGAAACACCCTACAAAGATCATAGCTGCGTTGTTATTGGTTCTTTGTCTGTCGTATGTCAGCATTGCAATATACCAGAGCTCGCAAATAACTGTCGACCGTTACTCGTTGTCTTCAAATAAGTGTCTTCTCCTGACTCTTTACGAAAAGACTCAGAGAGCAACCGATTTATGGGTTCTTTAATGAGCTCGCTCGCGCTCAGAGCGAGACCTTTTTTTCCTATTCTGTTTGGTTCTGGTTGTTCCAAGACCGTTTTGTCGTGTTGAGTGAAGCAAAAGGTCTTTTGCGTATGTATTGGTTTCACACGCATAGGCAAGCAAATCGTTATTTTTCTGCAGACGAAATATATCAATTGTGAACGGGAATCGAGTGTGTCAAGTTGTGAAATAATTGTCGTGTAAAATGGGAAGAGAAATTAATAAAAATGTGCATCAATTCTTTAAATTTAATTTGGAAGAGAAGAAGTCAATTTGTAGTGTTTGCGGTATTAAATTGTCCGGCAATCATTCAACAAACTTAAAACGGCATTTGACAACGAAACATATGGACATTTTCAATGAGTGGAACAATTCTGGAAGTTCAAAACCAACCGAAGAAAAACGAAGAATATCGTATCAAACGAGCGAAGAAGCAATTGTTTCTTCTTTAATTAAAATAGTAACTACGGACGGAAAACCATTTATATTTCTAGACAGTGAAGGGTTCAAAGAAATTATGGATCCAATATATAATGCACTTGGCATGAACCCTGTAACGTCTAGAAATATTATGAACTTTGTGTCAGTCAAAGAGCAGCTTGTCAAACAAAATATAAGGGCTCTTGTTAAGGGAAAGCTGGTGTCGCTGAAAATCGATGTTGCCACCAGAATGGATAAAGCCATTCTAGGAGTAAATTTGCAAATGGTCCACGCAAGCCTGGCTAAAACCGAGGTTATTGTAAAGACATTAGGCATGATTGAGCTCGGGGAATCTCACACGGGAATATACATGAAGAACAAAATTCTTGAAATCTTAGATGATTATGGAATATCACTAGATCAAATCTACAGGTAAATATTGAACTACATAAAATTTTTAAAATGTGATTTTTTTAAAAATAATTTTCATATTTATGCACACAGCATTACGTCGGACAATGGGCGAAACATGATAAAGGCCGTCCAAGTTTTAAATGATGCCACAGAGGAGTCCCTTTTTGAAGATGACACAGAAAGTGAGAATCTTCTGAATGAACTGGATGGCATTGAACTTGCTAATATACACCTTGTGAGATGTGCAGCACACACTCTGCAACTGTGCGTATTCGATGTGAACAAGATGAAGGAGATCGCCGACAAAATAAGTTCCTGTCGCACATTATGCAAATCGCTTCGCACAGAAACATATAGGTAAGTAATGATAAGTTATATATATATATATAAATATAAGAATATAAAAATAAAGATAAATATAAATAAATATATATATATATATATATATATATATATATATACTATATATACTATACTATACTATATATACTATACTATTATATAATTTATAAAATCTATCCAGACGTATCTTAATTGAGAACCAAAGAAACATACCATCGCTCGACGTTGCTACAAGGTGGAATTCAACCTACTTAATGCTTAAAAAATTATTGGACCTAAAGGATTTCCTGGCTACGCAGTCTTATATAGTTTATAGTGAGTTCTTCATAGTATGGATGGAACTAAAATTGAAATGCGAGAACAGCCACAATTTGATTAAAAAAAAACTAGCTTCACAGATAAAAATAAGAGAAGGGAAATTGTTAGAAAATGAAGCATTGTTGGCAGCGATTTACATTGACCCTCGGGTAAATTGTATGTTGACGAATTATCAGAAATCGTTAGCAAAGGCTAATTTAAAAAAAATAGCTTTTCGTTTATTTGAGTTAAAACAAGTAAGCTGTATGTCGTGGAATGCTTGAAATTTGGGTCCTGTTTTGTTTACGTTTTAATTTTGAGAAACTATGTTAATAATTCAAATTGTCTTCGTCAAAAACTAATACTTGTCCTAAACTATAATCCAAAAAACATTTTATACTTATTATCGCTTTATTATTTGAGGCACAAACACGAAATGTTCCAGAGCTCGAAACTCCTGTGTGTGAAGAGATGTTTGATTCCTCATTCACGTCAATCCTTTCAACCGCATCCTCATCTGAAGAGAAGTCGCTGTTCTCGGCATTTTTGGACGATTTTCAGACAGTGTCAGAAAGCAAAAAAGATCCTGTTTCTGAAAAACTTGTACAAATCTATGCTGACATCGAAAACTTCGACGTCACATTTGGTCGCTTGCCATTAAATTCAAATATATTGGAATTTTTTAATGACTTGCAGCTTAAGTTTTCTAATATAAGTGCACTAGCGCAGGTTGTGCTGGCTACACCTGCAACGCAAGTTTCCGTCGAACGAGCATTCTCAGCCCTACACTTTATATTAAGTGAACGAAGAAGTTCGATTAGTGCAGAGAATCTTAACGCCTTACTAGTTATAAAGCTTAACACATAATATATAATAAGATAAAAATTAAAAATTAAATTAAAAACATTTTCTGAAACTTTTTTTTTGCTTTTGAAATATGTATAAGAAATATGAAATCAAAATGGAGCTTTATAACAAAAATATTTGAAAATAAATTTAAATTAAACAAATCATATTATTTCTTTTTCACAACAACGAGAGTAAATGTGAAGACCGTTTGCGTTGAGTTTTTCGGTCAATCGGTCTTTTGCTGACTCTCATTTTGCGACCGTTTCTCGTTCCGCTCTTTACGCACTGCTCATTGAAAGAGCGATATAAAAAAATCTCAACGAAAAGCGCTCAACAGAAAACATAAATGAAGACAGCAAGAGTCTCTTGCTCAGAGCGAGAGCGAGACAGTATGAACTTTTTCGGTTGTGCTCGCAACGAGAGCGCAGGAAGAAAAACGGTCAACAGTTATTTACGAGCTATGCAATATACTGAAGTTCCGATTGGAAACCCCCGGGTTGTGTTGAGCAGGTGGCAAAATTAAATTGCCCGTTTTGGCTCATCCACCAGAGCCATTGTATTCGATACTATATGGAAGTTCAGAGCAATCAAACAGTTTCCTAAAGCTTGCACAAAAATATAACGGATGCTTTCAAATGACGTCATTCATCAACCAGGCTACAATCCGAGTTATAAGGTAATGGCGTCTCTTTATTATCTCATTTTTTTCAAAATTGCATCCCAACATTCAGATTCAAGGGAAAATTTACCATCGAGCGGGCGCTTAGTTACCACCTCCAAACAAAGATCATAAATTCCTTCAGATCTACTTCATTGGTGATTCGGAAGATGAACTAAATCAGCTTTGTGTAATTTTCACTACAACTAAACGTGAAATTATACAACAATTGCAAAATCTTCTGTGTGAGCGTAATGAATTGGTCAGATTGTTCAAAACCGCATTGGATACAATGCATTCTGATGACCACAAAATCATTATCAGCGACAAAAGGCCCACTGGAAGCCATGCAAGACAATTTAATGCTCCCACTATTAATGAGGTCGCGGTGATTGTTGGCGAGAATGTGGAATCACGCGATAATGTTCTCAAGCGTAGGGATGATGGCCAATTGCAGCGAGTTTATGAGACTCATCGGTCATATGATGCACCTCAATACCCGTTGATGTTCTGTCGTGGAGAAGATGGGTATCACTTCAACATAAAGATGGTCAATCCAACGACAGGTTTGTTTACAAGTCATCACTTCTTTTTGTATCTACAACTAAGTTTGAATTCAAATTTTAGAAGAAACTAATAAGAAGGTCAGCTCTATGAATTTTTATGCGTATTAATTGATGATTCGACTAAATGTCGACAATCATCTGTTGAGATACCGCCGTTTGTTTCAACAGTACTGTGTCGACATGTACGTCAAAGTAGAAACGGAGCGTCTCAATTTCATTCGTTTCAATCAGTCGAAGTTGCGCTCAGACCAGTACATCCACTTGCGTGACGCCATCGCTACCGAAGGACACGCGGCCAACATCGGTTGTTTGACCATTCTTCCAGCTACTTATGGTGCAAGCCCGCGCCATATGCATGAGTACGCACAAGATGGGATGACGTATGTCCGTAATTACGGACGCCCGGATTTACCACATGCGCACATTCTGCTTTGGATGTTCGACAAGATCCGACCAGATCAAATTGATTTGATTATTTCAGCCGAAATACCAGATAAACAAACTGAACCCGAGCTGCATTCCATTGTGACAACGAGCATGATCCATGGCCCTTGCGGAGTCCACAACCCAGAATCAGTATGTATGGATAACGGAAACTGCATAAAACGCTTTCCCCCGTCCGTTGACTGCTGAAACATTCAGTTGACACGATGGATATCCATTGTATAGGCGTCGTTCTCCAGATGACAACGGCAAATGGATCGAAGTAATGGTGAAACAAACGTAACAGTAATCGTGGATAACCGCTGGATCGTTCCAAATTGCCCGTTTTTGTCGAAAACGTTCTCAATGCATTGCAATGTTGAGTACTGCAACTCTATCAAATCCATTGAATACGTTCGCAAATATGTAAACAAAGGGAGAAAGAGAGAACGGCCAGCGTGTCTACTTTACGGACGCGAACGCAGCGCAAAGACCAGAACGGCCACCAGCGACAACGTAGACAAATTTCTTTTCGACATGCGAAAGCGATCCGTTCGCAAGGACTTTACTCTTTTTAGAGATGCCACGCTATTATACATGGAACGCTGCATCGAAGAAGTTTCAACGCCGGAAGAAAGGTTATGCTGTTGCTGGCTTCGCTGGTGTCTATTCGACTGATGCGCTTGGACGAATATACACAGTTCATCCACGCCAAGACGAATGTTTCTATCTTCGCTTGCTTTTGGTGAACATTAGAGGCCCTACATCCTACAGAAGAACGTGTACGATTCGATAATGAAGGTTGTTGACGATGAAACGTGATATTTATACTTTCTCAATGCTCCTGGTGGGACAGGCAAGACATTCGTCATTTCGTTGATTCTGGCAACGATTCGGTCATGATCTCAAATTGCGTTGACAATGTTGATGTTGCATCACCTGGCATTGCTGCTACATTGTTGGAAGGCGGTCGAACTGCACATTCCGCTTTGAAGCTACCCATGAATCTTCTGACGGTTGACCAGCCAACGTGCACAATGAGCAAGAATTTGGCGACAGAAAATTTGATGCAAGAATAAAAATAAAAATAATCATTTGGGATGAATGCACGATGGCGCATGAACGAGCTTTGGAAGCAGTTGACCGAACGATGAAGGATTTACGAGGTGATTCGAAACTATTTGGTGGGGCTTTGATATTGCTGTCCGGAGATTTTCGTCAAACGCTTCCGGTCATCCCGAAATCTACGGCTGCCGATGAAGTTAATGCATGCTGGAGAACTGCATTCATACAGATCCGTTGACAGTGTAGCCGGCAAGAATGAAGCGACCAACTATCCGACAGAATTTTTGAACTCACTGGATTTGCAACTGAAAGTGGGATCAAATATTATAATGCTGAGGAATCTAAACCATCCGAGATTATGCAACGGTACGCGGCTGTCCGTTAAAAAACTGATGAACAACGTGATTCATGCGACGATTATTAAGGGCAAATTTAAAGGAGAGGAAGTTCTTATCCCACGAATTCAGATTATTCCAACAGATCTTCCACTCCAATTCAAGAGTATTCAGTTCCCAGTTCGATTGGCATTTGCGATGGCAATCAATAAATCGCGAGGCCAATCGTTGGATGTCTTTGTGATTAATCTGGAATATCAATTTTTTCACATGGCCCTGTTCGCGTGTTGGAAAGCCGTCATCATTATTTATTTTTGCACCGGATAACAAAACAAAAACAAGAGAGAACGCTATAGTCGGGTGCCCCGACTATCAGATACCCGTTACTCTGGTAAAGGGAGTGCGAGGGAGATGGAGATAGAAACTTTGATCACGCATAACTTTTTAACGAATGGTCCGATTTGAAAAATATCTTCTACATTTCGATAGGTATTGATAAACACAATAAAACTGCATTTTTACTTTTCCGAAATATTAAAATTTTTAAAATCGTATATTAGCGATTGTGGGCGTTAAAGGGGGCGTGGCACCTTTTTGAAACAAACTTGCGCTGCGTAGGAACTCCTAGAATCTGCATGCAAAATGCCAATCTTCTAGCTTTTATAGTTTCCGAGATCTCAGCGTTCATACGGACAGACAGACAGACAGACAGACAGACAGACAGACGGACAGACAGACGGACAGACGGACAGACGGACATGGCTATATCGACTCGGCTAGTGACCCTGATCAAGAATATATATACTTTATAGTGTCGGAAACGCTTCCTTCTAGCTGTTACATACTTTTGCACGAATACAATATACCCTTTTACTCTACGAGTAACGGGTATAAATATTGTTTATCACATCGCTCTCCACTGATTTCGACTCAAATAAATTTTTATGAAATTTGAATTACCAGTGTTTTATTATTACTCTGCGCTTATATGAAGTTGGGCGAGACAAAGATCGCCGGGTGCTCTAGTTTTCTATAATTAACGAAGAAATGTAACCTTTATATCTATACTAGCACGGTGCCCGCAGCTTTGCTTGCGATGATTAATTTTGAATGTAGATATGTCTGTATATTTTGCGGATAGCTCTCCACATCTGTATATTCCTTATTCGCATTTATCATAAAGCTGGAGTTCTTATTTAAAAGTAATAGAGTATTAACTATATAATTTAATGTAATTGAGGTTTTTTACCATTCAATTCTTATAACACTAAACTGATTTGCTAAGATTATAAGAATTGAATGGTAAAAAATTTTAATAGGGTCATTTAATTAGTTTGGGCTGTGCGTTGATTCTTAGTTTTCAATGAACATTTTCATATATATAGATGATGATGTATGTGTATAATTTGTTGGAATTATTATTCCTACTTTAGGCTAATGTAACTTTTTTTAGAATTGACCTAGAGCTTCAGTAAAACCACCATATGAATACTTAAAGTATCAGGATTCCCTCGATAAATTTTCATATTGCTAATTGACTTAGATCAGTGTTTTTTGCCGTTAGAAAAAAATTAGGAAGATTCTTAGATTTTCAAAAATCGATCAAAACTAGTAAACATTAAGATATCCAATATTAAATTAAATAGAATCTTCATTATGTAGAGGACTAAATTTTGGCCAAAAATCGCATCGATTGATTAACGCGTTTAGCGTCCAGATTTATTTATAGAAATTGGTGGTTTTTTGCCACTGGAAGAAAATGGGGCATGTTTGTGGCCAAAATAAATCTTAGCAAATCAGTTTAGTGTTATAAGAATTGAATGGTAAAAAATTTTAATAGGGTCATTTAATTAGTTTAGACTGTGCGTTGATTCTTAGTTTTCAATGAACAGTTTTATATATATAGATAGATGACTGCACCCTGCCCTTTTCCCAAAGCCCAGCGGCTTAAACGCTTTGACGGGGTTTATTCGTGTGTGTTGCTGGTATAATTTAATTTGTGAGGCACCGTAAAAGCTGCCCCACATCCAGCGGGTAAAAATGTACATAATTCCCACAAATATTGGTAGATAATAAGATAATAATGATAAGATAATAATTTAAGATGTACATATTGGTAGACAATAAGAAAAAAAACTAGTACTAAGATAGGGAAGGCCACGGAGGCAGGCAAGAAGCCAAAAGAGCCGTTAAGTTCAAAAACTTCGGCCGTTAGCCGGTAGTTCAAACTGGCGTTATTTAATGTATTAATTAGGATCTCAGCTGATCAGGCACTCTACTCAGCGAGTTAGGCGATCTACACACGATCGGATTAGGCGACCTACGCACGGTTCCAGTGTTGAGAAGCGAGAAGCCGGCTGGCTATTTAAACCCGGCGGCTGCTAGTCCAGGGCCTATTTCATTCGCCACCAGTCAAAGAACAAGCATCGAAGCAGAGGAAGCCACGCAAAAGGACACGCAGGACACCAAGGACCCGCAGGACATCAAGGATCAGGACGAAGGACCCTAGTGAGTAGAGTGCGAGAGAGATAGGGAGAGACAGGGAAAGAAAATAGTGCGGCTAGGGAAAATATACAGATAGAAAAGAGGAAGAAAAGCCCACAAAGATAACCAAAAAAAATAAAACGAAAACACGGACAATAAGAACAGCGAACATACACCGAGTTGGATTTATTTCTTCCCGGACCCTCAGAGCCCTGATCCGCGTGTGCTAAAACAGTGGCCAAACCAAGCTGGTTGCGTTTTCGAGAAGATTCGTCTGCGCAACTGGACCTTGGTGGCAGCCACGTGCACAGACGTGAAGGCGTGCAAGTACGGGTTTTCTTTCCGCTTGCATAGCTTTCCGTCGCGATTCCGGTCGACACACCCAAGCCTGACACAGTGGTACGGGCCAATCCCCCCACTGTGCCTCCTCCGGCACGCACGTGACAGCTTTCACTCGTTCGCGTCTGGCCCAAATCCGAGTCCCAAATGCCTGACCTGACCCGCCAATAAGGCCCACCGCGCGCATCGGCGACGGCGTCCAGATTGCCCGCCTCAACTCGTCCCCGCTTATTTACAAATTCGATTGTAAAGGATCCTGGGGAGACTGAGCTCCATCCCAGCCGTATAAACATCCTTACAGTCTGGCGCCCGAACAGGGACGAGCGGAAGACGAGCCATAGTCCACCAAATTTATGGCCTAAAGACCCATAAGACGCCGCTGGCCGTCGCCGAGCCGCCAGGCCACCCAGAGCGCCCGGCATCGCCACAAAACCGCCCCGGCACGCGTGCCGATCACGCCAGCATATATAAATCCTGGCCAGACATCGCTTAGGCCACCAAGGGGCCGCAAACAAGGTCGTCGCACACGTCCGACGCACGCCAGCTCAGCAAAACAGACAGGGTCGTTACACGCGCCAAGCACCAGAAAAACCAGGGTCGACATTAGGAAAACAATTTTTGATACGCACACGACTGCCGCCATAGTTTTGGTTGGGGCTCTCTCTCCTCTATTTGCAACGGGGGACTTTTATCGTTCCGTTTAAACGTGGCCGTCACCAACGACACCACCGATCCTCGCCAAACCTCGGTTCGGCCGCACAGCACCGTCGCCAGCCCTTGTCCCGGCCATCGACTCCGCGGATCCTCGCCGGATTGGGGTCCAGACTGCTCAGCGCCGCCAGCGACGTGGTCGGGAAGCCTCACCGACGCAACGCAGCGCCGCCAGCCCCGTTCCGGCCATCGAAGCCACTGATCCCTGCCGGATTTGTGGGCGAGGCGACTCAGCGCCACCAACGTGGTCAAGCACCACCACCGACGCAGCGCCACCATCGACGCTTAACCATCGCCGACGCAGCGCAGCGCCGACGCAGCGCAGCGCCGCCAGCCCCGTTCCGGCCATCGAAGCCGCTGATCCCCACCGGATTTCGGCCAGGCCACTCAACGTCGCTCCAGCGCGGTCGTGGACCACCACCGACGCAGTGCAGCTTTGCTAGGCCTCGTTACGACCGCTTCGTGCCACCGCACACGTGGTTGTTGGCCATCAACACCGTTCAACATCGCCACTAAGTCTCGTTTCGGCCACTCTACGTCGCCGCCAACGTGGACGTTGGACACCGACGCCAAGGATAAAAGAACTGGACATCAAAGACCACCCGGAAACCGACGCCGGACGACAACCTGGAGGAATTAGTCGTAGCAACCGGATGTGAGGAAAAGCAGGCCACCATGGGCGTTCGCTGGATCTCATATCGCCGAAAAGAGGAACTGGAGGGACTCCTCAAGGAGTTCGGATTAGAAACGGCAGGAACGGTAGCCGAGCTGCGAACACGACTAGCCGACTTTATCGGGAAGACAGAGCATGGCCAGACTACTCTGTCTCGACTCGCACAGCTAGAAGCCCTCTATCCCGAGGCACCATCCGCGAAGGAAATGCAATCACGGTCCACGTCCCCAATGCCGGAAGCAGGGGGCATGAAGCTGATCGTACCCAGGCGGTCATCCTCACCAGGACGCATGACCACCAGCGCGGAAGCCCAGAACGCAACCACGGCCTCCACTGACCGAGCACCGCGCGATGCCATATCCGCAGCGGTACTGACCGAGAAGCTACGGAGCTGGGGAATCCTCTTCGACGGACAAACGGACCCGGTCCATTTCGTGGAACGAGTCGAGGAAGGAGCAGCCGCCTACAACGTCCGGATCAGCGACGTACCCAGAGCCATCTCCGGATTACTATTTGGAAGAGCGGAAGGCTGGTACCGAGCCTATCGCATGCACTCCGTGCCATGGCTCCTATTTAAGACCGAGTTCTTGGAGTTCTTCCTGCCTCCGAGGTCCTTTCAAAGGTTGGAGGACACGATCCGCACCCGGTATCAACAGCCGCAGGAGCCATTCAAGAACTTTCTTGTGGACCTGAGACTCATGATGCAGCGCGCGAAGTACACTCTGGCAGACGAGCTCGAAAGGATATATGAGAACTTGTTGCCTGAATATCAGCTCTTTATCCGTCGCCACGAATTCTCCACCCTCGAAACGCTGACACAGCTCGCCACCGCATATGAGATCGCACGGGATCGGGACTCGATCCGGCACGCCGCCCTCGCCCACTTCGCCACCATGGGGTCGGACCGAGCACATAGGTCACCATCATACCATAGGACTACGACTGCAAGAGAACCCAACGCCGTCCCCCTGCCCATCGGGGTTACGAATCACATGATCTCCGACGAGGACAGCCGGCCGGTGGACATTCAGCGTGCCTGCCGCCGCTGCGCAGAGGTAGGCCACTTCGCCAAAGAGTGCACTCGTCCGCCTATTCTGTTGGGATTGCGGACGCAGAGGCGTGCGGACAGTAAACTGTTTTCGGCAGTCGGGAAACGGACAGCACCCCCGCTCGAATTGGGAGCGACCGGGGACAGCCAGCACACTTCCCAACCCGTAAAGCCACCACTTCGACTGGAGGACGGGCGGATAGTAGCGACGATTAGCATCAGCGGACGACCATTTCTGGCCACGCTGGACACTGGAGCGTCGCGCAGCTTCGTAAGCGAGCGAGTGGCCCAAACTCTGGCCACCACCACCAACAAGAGGGCAGTGCGAACACGGATCTCCTTGGCTGACGGCTCCTCCCAAGAAGTCACCAAAGCCGTGTGGGCACGCGTCAAACTGGACCAGCAAGAGGCCGAGCTACCCCTCCTGGTGTTACCCACGATCCTGGACGACGTTATCCTAGGGATCGACTTCTTGTGCGTCATCCAGGCGTCCCTGATCTGTGGTCGCACTTGCTTGCGACTCTTTCCGGCGCCCCCTCGAGATGCAACGACGATAACCGAGCCCGAGACACTGCCTGCAGACCCGACAGCCGCGAACCCACCCCGAGCGGGTGTCGTAATCGGTGGACACCCACGGGATCCACTCCAGCAGTCAAGTGACGCCACAGCGTCAGCGGGCTCTCGAGCCATGTCATCGTCGTCCAGAACCTCCACGGTCACCTCATCGCCATCGTCATCGTCGCCAAGGGCCACCACGGCCACATCATCGTCATCGCCGCCTCCTAGGACCAGACCAGTCACCTCAGCAGCGGGCTCTCAAGCCATGTCATCGTCGTCAAGAACCACCACGGATGCATCCCCATCGCCATCGTCATCGTCGCCAAGGGCCGCCACGGCCACATCGTCACCGCTGCCGTGTCCAAGGGCCTCCACGGCCACCTCATCGTCATCGTCATCATCGCCAAGGGCCGCCACGGCCACATCGTCACCGCTGCCGTGTCCAAGGGCCTCCACGGCCACCTCATCGTCATCGTCATCATCGCCAAGGGCCGCCACGGCCACATCGTCACCGCTGCCGTGTCCAAGGGCCTCCACGGTCACCTCATCGCCATCGTCATCGTCGCCAAGGGCCACCACGACCACATCATCGTCACCGTCGTCTCCAAGGACCAGACCGGTCACCTCATCGTCATCGTCGCCAAGGGCCACCACGGCCACATCGTCGTCGCCACCGTCCCCGAACTCTCGAGCGGTACCAGCCGCACCCTCCCGGCCTCCAGGACGACCGGGTCCAACTATGTCATCCGATCTCCCGCCGCCTGCGGTTACCGGAGGGGCCAGCAAGTACGGATTGACTCCACTAGCGGATG
The DNA here is from genome assembly GCA_036346975.1 of Drosophila prolongata. NCBI lineage: Eukaryota > Metazoa > Arthropoda > Insecta > Diptera > Drosophilidae > Drosophila > Drosophila prolongata. The sequence goes on from JAYMZC010000319.1 coordinate 178,824, forward strand.
CAGAAGTGGCCCGTGAGAGAAACCCGTTCCGAAACCAGGCCAGCCACGATAAAGAACAGCAGCCACAGACACTCACCGGCGAGCCTATGGAACCCCGAACCCTAGCGTTCCTCGAGGAGGAACTGAACGGATTGGCCGGGGTGACCCACATCGCGGAGCACCAAATAGTCATGCGGGACGAAAAGCCCCTGAAGCAGCGGTATTTCCCAAAGAACCCGGCCATGCAGCAGATCATCAGTGACCAAGTCGATGAGCTACTCCGGGATGGGAGGACAGAACCATCACGGAGCCCGCATAGTGCTCCCATTGTCCTGGTGAGGAAGAAGACTGGGGAAATGCGAATGTGTGTCGATTTCCGGCAGTTAAACGCACACAGCGTGCCGGATGCGTACCCGCTTCCGCGCATCAACCACATCCTGGAGCGCCTGCGGAACGTGCGCTATATATCGACGCTGGACCTGAAAAACGGCTACTGGCAGATCCCAGTGGCGCAGGAAAGTCGCGCTTGTACCGCATTCACCGTGCCGGGACGAGGATTGTTCCAGTGGCGAGTAATGCCGTTTGGATTACATTCGGCTCCAGCGACGTTTCAAAGGGCCCTGGATAGCGTCATCGGGCCGGACCTAGAGCCTCACGCTTTTGCCTACCTAGACGATATCATCGTCACAGGAGCTACGCGGGAGGAACATATGCAAAACCTCAAGGAGGTCTTCAAGCGGCTTCGGAATGCCAACCTACGGCTGAACCGGGCCAAGTGCAAGTTCTTCTGCAGAAGCCTAGTATACTTGGGGCATGTGAGCAGTGAGGCTGGTATCCGGACCATAAAGGGGCTACAACCCCCCACCAATTGCAAGGAGCTGCGGCGATGTCTGGGAGTCGCTTCATGGTATAGGCGATTCGTACCCAACTTCGCCGCCCTAGTGCAGCCGATGTCCACGTTGCTACGGAAGGGGGAAACGATGGCTCTGGGAGAAACCACAGCAACTCGCGTTCGAAGATCTGAAGAACAAACTCACCGAAGCGCCGGTGTTGGCATGCCCGGATTTCACCCGGAAGTTCCAGTTGCAAACCGACGCCAGCGACTACGGGCTCGGAGCAGTCCTGACGCAGCAAGCCGAAGAAGGCGAACGAGTGGTGGCGTACGCTAGCCGGCGAATGGTGAAATCCGAGGAAAACTACTCAGCCACCGAGAAAGAATGCCTCGCCATCGTCTGGGCCATTCGGAAACTCCGGTGCTACCTGGAAGTGTATCGGTTCGATGCTATCACGGACCATTTAGCCCTGAAATGGATGAATACCTTTGAAAACCCGACCGGGCGTATCGCTCGCTGGGCGCTGGAGTTCCAGCAGTTCCAATTCGACGTGCACTACAGGAAGGGTAACCAGAACGTGGTCGCTGATGCACTGTCGCGCCAACCACTGGACACGCTCCACCAGCTACAGGAAGCATTATCACCATGCAAGTGGATCCGAGCCAAACTGGAACAAATCGACGCCCAACCGGAAAAGTTTCCGGACTACGCCAGAGAGAACGGACAGCTGTACCGCCACCTCAGCGATCCAGCAACCGACGAGGGCATCAGCCCATGGAAGCTGTGCGTTCCCACGGAGCACCGACGACACGTGCTGGAGGAGTGCCACGACCACCCCTCGGCAGGGCATCTAGGGATCCGCAAGACGATCCGACGAGTTGGACAGCGCTATTTCTGGCCTGGAATGCATCGAGACGTTCGACGACACGTAAGGTGCTGCGAGACCTGCCAGCGGTTCAAGGCGAGTCAGCTCAAGCCCGCGGGGAAGATGCTCACCCGCCCAGAGGAACCCTTCACAATGGTCAGCGCAGACTTCATCGGACCCCTACCCCGGTCTCGTCGCGGGAATACAATGCTGCTGGTCTTCCTGGACGTCTTCTCGAAATTGGTCGAGATCATACCGCTGCGGAAGGCGACGACGGCCCAGCTGGAACTGGCGTTCCGAGAGCGCATCCTCTCCCGATTCGGAACCCCACGCACGCTGATATGCGACAACGGCGCGCAATTCACGAGTCGAGGGTTCAAGGCACTCTGCAAACGGGCCGGCGTCCAGATTCAGTACACGGCTCCGTACTCGCCGCAACAGAACCCGACCGAGCGTGCGAACCGGACGATCAAAACTATGATCGCCCAATACACCGCGGACGACCAGCGATCCTGGGACCAACTACTGCCAGAGATCTCGCTCGCAGTGAATTCCAGCATCTCGGACAGCACGGGATTCAGCCCCGCCTATTTAGTCCAGGGCCGCGAGCCACGCCTGCCGGGGGCCTGGTACGACAAGGTGACGCCGAGCTCAAGTACCACCCCACAGCCACCCGAAGACCGGGCTAAAGGATTACAGGAGGCATATGCCATCGCACGAGAGAACAACGAGCGGGCATCCCAGGAACAGCAACGGTACTACAATTTACGGCGGCGCGCTTGGCGACCGTTGGTGGGATCATGGGTGCTGGTCCGTACCCATCACCTGTCCAACGCCAAGTTGGCTCCGAAGTACACCGGACCATACAAAGTGGTGAAGTTCCTGTCACAGAACGTAGTGCGCCTACAACTGCGGGGCTCTAGGAAACGGCGGACTACCAGTCTCTCAGATCTCAAAGAGTACAGGACCGGAGAAGCCGACGACGAAGAAGGTACAACGGAAAACGAGACAGAGCCTTACACAGAAGCGTTCGCCTCCGAACCCCCGAACGTGGATCCAGAAGACTCCCAAGCTCTGGGCGACCAGCAGGAGACACTCGACCAGGAGAACAACCAGGATGCCCAAGTCACTGAGCAGCGTACCCAGCCCAAGAAAGCCACCCATCGACGAGTACACTTCGAATAAACCAACATCGAGCGGGGTCACGTGAGTCAAGAGGGGCACCCGCGCTGCCATAGTTAGGTTAAGCCGCCAAGTAAGCTAAGAACTCTGAACTTGTAATCTAGAACCATAAGTATCTCAGCCGCACTATAGGTAGGATTCACACAATAAGACCTAAGCTAATACGTTACATTTACTAGCACGCCGTCACCATGTCCGAAAACGAGAAGTACGAATACCGCCCAGGGAGCGACTCCACCCGCTCTCCCTCACCACCAGCCGTCACCAACAGCACCGACTCCGGGCTATCGGAGTACGCGGAGCGCATCGCGTCGCCGCCGTTCGACCCGGCCGGGACACCGCCGCCCCCACCTCTTGTCCGCGCGGAGATGCCGACTCCCAGTCCACAATCCCAGTCGACCCGTCGTACGAATGCGAGGTGAGCAGTGGATCGAACGGACCACCAAGGCAGGAGGAGGATCCACCAGCTCGAGATGTTGAGCCCGACACCAGGGGGCTGACTACAGCGAGGCTGGCGCGGTTAAACGTCGCAGGATCCCCGGCAGTCGGGTACAGCACGTCCTGCTACCTAATGACCGCTTGGCTGGAGAGCGTAGTGACGCCGGCGTTCGCTGAGGGGTTTGAGGAGAGATGCGTCCAGGAGAGTCAGACCTGGGTACCACACCCGGCACCGTCTACAGACGACTCGTCAGTCGGAGAGGATGGCCGCTTCGCGACTGGAGGCCCACCCGTGCCCCGCCAGTGCTCACTAGCGGAGGCCAACGACGCTTGGGCCGATTACGCAGCACGGCCACGCACCCCCACCACCTCGACCGCCTCGACCGCCTCACGGGAAGCCGATGCCACCGGGGACTCGTTTATGGGTACCTCGGTGAGTGGATCCCTGAGCGACGACGCCGACGCGGAGGCCGTGGCTGCCGAGTCGCCCCAGATGGACGAAGGCGAGGAAGGGACGGATCCCACACCGGGCTGCCCGACGACGCGGGAAACGCAGCCAGCAGAAGCCGAAGCCAGGACCCCGAGTCCCCAGACGACCGCAGCACAGAACGAGCCACTTCCAGCTACCCCGGGAAGGGGAATCCCCGAGGTTGGAAGCTCGAGGGCTCAAGACCGGTACCCAGAACGGAAGGGCAGGCAAGCAACGCCACTGCCCGCCTCCCCTGAGAGCCCTCGGACACCGAGTCCTAGGGAAGCCACCCTGGACAGACTAATCCCGCTCACTCCAGGGAGCAGCATCCCGAGAGTGGAGATGATCAGCTGGCTCGATCTCCACCCGACGGGACCGGAACTGGGTAGAGACAGAGGTGCCCGCGACCCCATAGCGAGGCCCGACGACACGGAGGACGCCGACATCATAGACCTGGGTCTCTTCCCGGCCGGACCAGAGGAAGACGCACTCCTGCAGGCGTTACGGGAGCACCCGGGGTAGAGCAAATACTCGACGAGGATGATTGGATCATCGCACCGGCAGCGTGGAGGGTGGACACGAACGGGCGCCGTCTCCCTCGCGCCATCGTGGAGTACGTGGAGACCCACGACCGCACGAACGTCCGTTTCCTGCGGCACCACCGGGAACACCGATTCCGCGTCACGATCACGGCCCGACGCGGCATCGCCATCTCGGGTGTGAGGCACCGTAAAAGCTGCCCCACATCCAGCGGGTAAAAATGTACATAATTCCCACAAATATTGGTAGATAATAAGATAATAATGATAAGATAATAATTTAAGATGTACATATTGGTAGACAATAAGAAAAAAACTAGTACTAAGATAGGATAGGCCACGGAGGCAGGCAAGAAGCCAAAAGAGCCGTTAAGTTCAAAAACTTCGGCCGTTAGCCGGTAGTTCAAACTGGCGTTATTTAATGTATTAATTAGGATCTCAGCTGATCAGGCACTCTACTCAGCGAGTTAGGCGATCTACACACGATCGGATTAGGCGACCTACGCACGGTTCCAGTGTTGAGAAGCGAGAACCCGGCTGGCTATTTAAACCCGGCGGCTGCTAGTCCAGGGCCTATTTCATTCGCCACCAGTCAAAGAACAAGCATCGAAGCAGAGGAAACCACGCAAAAGGACACGCAGGACACCAAGGACCCGCAGGACATCAAGGATCAGGACGAAGGACCCTAGTGAGTAGAGTGCGAGAGACATAGGGAGAGACAGGGAAAGAAAATAGTGCGGCTAGGGAAAATATACAGATAGAAAAGAGGAAGAAAAGCCCACAGAAAAGCCGTTAGAAAAAAATTAGGAAGATTCTTAGATTTTCAAAAATCGATCAAAAATAGTAAACATTAAGATATTATTAAGATATTAAATTAAATAGAATCTTCATTATGTAGAGGACTAAACTTTGGCCAAAAATCGCATCGATTGATTAACGCGTTTAGCGTCCAGATTTATTTATAGAAATTGGGGGTTTATCGCCACTGGAAGAATGGGGCATGTTTGTGACCAAAATAAATCTTAGCAAATCAGTTTAGTGTTATAAGAATTGAATGGTAAAAAAATTTAATTAGTCATTTAATTAGTTTAGACTGTGCGTTGATTCTTAGTTTTCAATGAACAGTTTTATATATATAGATGACTGCCCCCCTGCCCTTTTCACAAAGCCCAGCGGCTTGAACGCTTTGACGGGGTTTATTCGTGTGTGTTGCTGGTATAATTTAATTTTAATTTATTGTTAAGTTTAATTTAGTTTTAAGTTTTTAATTTTGTATGTGTTAAACCGTCGTCGCATGCAGACGTGTATTTATTGTGCTCCGGGAAAAAATATTCAATAAAATCAGTGACCGTTTTAATAAATCTACTATAACGCGAAAAGACGCTTTCTGCGATGAAATCGCGAATGTTTATATTGATTGGTCATTTAATTAATATAAAACTTAACACTTAACACTCTAATTAACTTTACCACGAATACAATGAGTCTGAACGACGTTCACACACAACGTCAACGTGAGCAAGACGAGAGACGGCTCTCAGTACAAAGAAATAACGCGTACTTCTCTTTTAAAGCAACCGAAAATAATGCAAGCTCTGATCATGCGCGGGCAATTACCCCCAACTTGACCGAGTTCTTAAACGTATCGAGCGAGAGAGCGCGTTCTTGCTCCACCCTCGCTACCATCGACGTCTCTGCGGCCAAAGAGCGCTGAATGTGCCTCAATGCAGGTATGCAATAACCTAAGCTCATCAGCAGTAACTAGCACCGCAATTTCTTTAACAACGTCAACTGTAACTACAACAACAACTGCAACCGTATCGACTGCTCGTTTAATGACATCATCAGCTAGCAGCGCAAATATTAATACGTCTGCCACTGCGCTGCCCGAAAAACAGAACAAAACCAATGAATGTACTAAGCCGGCTGTGCAGACTGGTATGGATCGCTACATCCAAATCAAAAGGAAGCTGAGCCCTCTAAATTCTCAACGCAAAATAACCCGTAACAATGCTAGCCTAGCTGGAAAGAAACGCCCACGAACTCAAACCGATTTAAAATCTTGGAAGACGCCTATGACGTTGAGGCGGCCGAATCCACTGAAGTCGAGAAAAGGAAGCCAAAACCTCCGCCTATTTATATTCGAGAAAAAAGTTCCAATGTTCTTGTCAACAAAATTATCGAGCTTATTGGAAAGGATAACTTCCACATAATACCTCTAGTAAAGGGCAACATCCAGGAAACAAAGGTTCAAATGAAGTCTGAAGATAATTACAGAGTATTATCGGAATATCTTTCCGAGAATAAAAAGAACTTTTACACGTATCAGCTAAAAAGTAGCAAGGGCCTGCAAGTCGTATTTAAGGGCATAGAGTCCGACGTAACGCCTGCAGAGATAACAAAGGCGCTTCAAGAGAAGGGATTTAACGCTAAGACCGTCTTCAACATCCTTAACAGGGATAGAAAGCCGCAGCCACTCTTTAAGGTTGAGCTCGAACCAGAAAATAAGCCCCTAAAGAAATACGAAGTGCACCCCATTTACAATCTTCAGTTCCTGCTGCACCGCAGAATTACAGTTGAGGAACCGCACAAACGCAATGGACCGGTACAATGTGCGAACTGCCAAGAACATGGCCATACAAGGTCATACTGTAAACTGCGCCCGGTGTGTGTAGTTTGTGGAGATCTTCATGACTCCGCACACTGCCCAACGAGCAAAGATGACTGCAACTCGAAAAAGTGCGGCAACTGCGGTGGCAATCACACTGCTAACTACAGAGGCTGCCCTGTTTACAAGGAGCTGAAAAGTCGCATCCACCAGAGAGGAACTGCCGCCCGCACCCAAAATAAACAGATGACAGCTTCCAGAACAAACCCTGAAGTCTTCTTCTCGACTGCAGCCAGATCCTCACTAGGACCCTTAAACTCTGATAAAAATGTGACTTACGCAAGCGCTTTAAAATCAGGACTGGCTAACCCTGTCTCAAAAAGTTCATTTCTGCAATCAGCATACCAAGAACCGAACACGGCTCAGCAGCAACAATTCCCGGAGCAGCCAAATAAGCAACTTCGAAGATATGATATACAGCCTGCAGCAAAGCCTTACGGAGTTTATGTCGTTTATGCGCACAACTATGCAAGATTTAATGCGAAACCAAAATCTACTGATTCAAATGCTGGTTCACAACAATCCAAATAATGACTTCCCTAAGGATATCTACGTGGAACGCTAACGGCGTCTCACAGCATAAACTTGAGTTAGCTCAATTCCTACTCGACAACCATATCGACGTAATGCTGATTTCAGAAACACACCTTACAAATAAATACAATTTTCAACTACGAGGTTACTTATTTTACGGAACAAATCATCCAGATGGTAAAGCACATGGTGGGACTGGAATTCTAATCAGAAGCCGTATTAAGCACCACTATCATAACAAATTTGCTAAAAATTACCTACAGGCCACATCTATAAATATACAAACAAATACTGGCAACCAACTTACACTAGCCGCCGTATACTGCCCCCCTCGCTTCACCATAGCTGAAGATGAGTTTATGCAGTTTTTCAACTCACTAGGAGACCACTTCATAGCAGCAGGGGACTACAACGCCAAGCACACACACTGGGGATCACGTCTCGTGACTCCAAAAGGAAAACAGCTCTATAATGCAGTTATAAAAGCCAAGAACAAGCTGGACCATGTTTCTCCTGGCAGACCAACATACTGGCCGGCAGACCCAAGGAAACTACCCGATTTAATAGACTTTGCAATTACCAAAAACATTCTAAAAATCTGATAAGCGCCGAATGCCTCTCGGATCTTTCATCGGATCACTCGCCTGTCCTGTTTATTCTTCTCCGACATCCAGGCGCATTGGAGCAATCGTTTAAATTGACATCTCAGAAAACCAATTGGGTTAAGTACAAGAAATACATTAGCTCACACATTGAGCTAAGTCCTCATCTCAACGATGAAGCCAACGTAGACAGATTTGTTAATACACTGGAGTCTGTACTCGTCTCTGCAGCTCGAGTTTCAACACCCCAAACTACAAGTACACAAAGCAACCAAAAGAAGACAAATCTACAAATAGAACAGCTCGTCCTCGAAAAGCGACGCTTACGTCGAGAGTGGCAACTCCACAGACCACCATCTGCTAGGCAAAGCTTCAAATATGCCTCACGTCAACTCACAAAAGCTTTACAGCAAGAAGAAGCACATGTCCACCGACGCTACATAGAGCAATTGTCAACATTTAGAACAAAACACTCACTATGGAGAGCTCACCCTACTCTAAGCTCACCGAAAGTAACCGTGATGGCTATTAGAAACCCCACAGGCGGCTGGGCGCGCAGCGATGCAGACAGAGCCAGCACGTTTGCCAACCACCTTAAAAATGTCTTCCAACCAAATCCTGTTACTAGTGCGTTCACCTTGCCGACTTTACCACATGAGCCTCAGCTTCAACATGAACCAATTGAGTTTCGCCCAAACGAAATGGTTAACATCATCAAAAATCAGCTGAATCCGAAAAAATCCCCGGGCTGCGACCTCATAACTCCCAAAATTATCATTGAGCTCCCATATTGCGCCGTTTGCACCATCACCCAGCTTTGAATGCCATCGCAAAACTTGGCCACTTTCCAGTGAGATGGAAAAAGTCGATTATAATAATGATAGCAAAGCCAGGAAAAGACCACATAATTCCCACGTCGTATAGACCTATAAGCCTACTCTCATGCTTATCTAAACTCTTTGAAAAATGCGTATTGATTCGGATAAACACATACCTAAGAATCCAGGAAGGAATTCCGTCACATCAATTTGGGTTTCGTGAAAAGCACATAACAATTGAGCAGGTCAACCGGATAACATCAGAAATTCGGAACGCGTTCGAAAAACGAGAGTACTGTACTGCCATATTTTTAGACGTCTCTCAAGCATTTGATAGAGTTTGGCTAGAAGGTCTAATGTTCAAGATCAAGACAATGCTCCCCTACAACACCCATAAGCTTCTAGAGTCTTACCTCTACGACAGAAAATTTGCTGTTCGATGCAACACTGCTATAACTGACGATTTCACTATTGGAGCTGGATTTCCTCAAGGAAGCGTGCTTGGGCCAACATTATATGTCCTCTACACAGCAGACATCCCAACAAGCACACGACTAACAACATCTACGTTTGCTGATGATACAGCCATTCTCAGCCGCTGAAAATGCCCGATGCAAGCAACTGCGCAGCTCGCTCTTCATCTGGTCGATGTAGAAAAGTGGCTATCAGATTGGCGAGTTAAAGTGAACGAACAAAAATGCAAGCACGTTACGTTCACCCTGAACAGGCAAAACTGCCCGCCGCTCATGTTAAACCATACTCTACTCCCGCAAGCAAACGAAGTGACATATCTAGGAGTACACCTCCACAGAAGACTCACATGGCGCCGGCACATTGAAGCCAAAAGAACACACCTAAAGCTAAAAGCCAGTAGCCTTCATTGGCTTATCAACGCTCGGTCTCCCCTTAGTCTTGAATATAAAGTCCTGCTGTATAACTCGGTACTAAAACCTATATGGATGTACGGCTGAAATCAAGATCGTCCGCCGCACACTTATTATACTACACAGAGTCAGAGAGAGAGAGAGAGAGCCAGTGCGGGAGAATGCATTCGGTGTTCAATGCTTGTGTATAATTTGTTGGAATTATTATTCCTACTTTAGGCTAATGTAACTTTTTTTGAGAATTGACCTAGAGCTTCAGTAAGACCACCATATGAATCCTTAAAGTGTCAGGATTCCCTCGATAAATTTTCATATTGCTAAAAATTAGGAAGATTCTTAGGTTTTCAAAAATCGATCAAAAATAGTAAACATTAAGATATCCAATATTAAATTAATTAGAATCTTTATTATGTAGAGGACTAAATTTTGGCCAAAAACCGCATCGATTGCTTAACGCGTTTAGCGTCCAGATTTTTTTTATAGAAATTGGGGGGTTTTTTTGCCACTGGAAGAAATGGGGGCATGTTTGTGGCCAAAATAAATCTTAGCAAATCAGTTTAGTGTTATAAGAATTGAATGGTAAAAAATTTTAATAGGTCATTTAATTAGTTTAG